>CAUDMG010000807.1:0-225000 GCA_958450375.1 Homarus gammarus | reverse complement strand
GTGAGTGTCCGGCTCGAGACGCTATTTTTAGATTTGCGCCACCCGCCACCCTGCCTGTTTTAGCTCATAAAATTCATACAAATTACCCGGTCAGAATATAATTTACATTGCTGGAATTCTTATATTTTGATGATCATTTTGAGTATAAACATCATAGATTTTGCATTAGACATACAAATTTTAGGTAAAATGTTTTCTCTAGTAAATATGTTATCTTTTGTGCAAAATATATGACATTTATATTCAAAATATTCCTGGTCTTACAAGGAATCCAGCAATGTCAATTATATTATCCTAACTTTAATCTGAGGTATTATTTAATACAAAATGTTAAAATTTATTTTTTTCACCCACTCTTCTCTTGAAGGGACGATTGGTGGGGGGTGGGGGGAGGGTTGGGACTGACCGCGCGGTTGGAAGAGGGGGGAGGCAAGGTGGGGTACTTTGATTGACAGATAGTGTCCTGAAGAATATTTTTTTTTTTTATTAACTGAAGATATTTGTTTTAGCTCATAAAATTCATACAAATTACCCGGCTAGAATATAATTTACATTGCTGGAATTCTTATAATTTGGTGATCATTTTGAATATAAACATCATATATTTTGCATTAGACATACAAATTTTAGATAAAATGTTTTCTCTAGTAAATATGTTATCTTTTGTACAAAATATATGACATTTATATTCAAAATATTCCTGGTCTTACAAGGAATCCAGCAATGTCAATTGTATTATCCTAACTTTAGTTTGAGGTATTATTTATTAAAATTTAGTGGTTTCCCCCAAAAAATTTCTCAGAGAGGGAAGAGCCAGCAGTGTAGTGTGAGAAGAGGGGGAGGGAGTTGAGTCCATTATTTGAATGGACATTAACTTGGCGACTGTATTTCTCTATTTCTCTTAAGTATTAATTGTGTGCATGTACCATCATAAAATTAAGATGTTATTTTTACTACAACATAGTTATGTGTCTTCAAAAAGTGGAGTTTGGGGGTCGGGCTGGTTTCTATTGGAATTAATCCCATATGTTCTGTTGTTCACTTAACGCGGATTTCACTTAACACGGGACCCTCTGGGTTCTATTGTCCGCGTTAAGTGGGGTACAACTGTATTTACTCTTAGGTCTGTAATGAAGAGAACGGTTATACTAGGGTGGACTATAATATCCTTAGTGATATAAGTTACGTGTTTATTTCCATATTCAGACTTGAATTATACATAAGAGGAAACAATTATTTTTTGTTGAAGTTTATTCCTTATTTTGTATAAGTGACCAAGTTACAGTAGTACTGTATACATAACTGCTGCTCTGTTTACTGTTTATGTAGCATTTCCTGTCCATAACTTGCATTAACTACCTTTCTCCTGCATCACCTACCTTTCTCCTGCATCACCTACCTTTCCCCTGCATCACCTACCATTCCCCTGCATCACCTACCTTTCTCCTGCATCACCTACCTTTCTCCTGCATCACCTACCTTTCCCCTGCATCACCTACCATTCCCCTGCATCACCTACCTTTCCCCTGCATCACCTACCTTTCCCCTGCATCACCTACCTTTCCCCTGCATCACCTACCTTTCTCCTGCATCACCTACCTTTCTCCTGCATCACCTACCTTTCCCCTGCATCACCTACCATTCCCCTGCATCACCTACCTTTCCCGTGTATTACCTACCATGCCTCTCATCTACTACAATGCTTCATTCTTTGCCTGCACTACTGGTAAGTTTTACTTTTTGACAACTGCACAATTCAAACTGCTCCATAATTAAACTGCTACACAGTTAAATCTTCTCTGCACATAAACAGCTCCAAGTATAAAACTGTTCCTCACATAAACAGCTCCACAATTAAATCTGCTGCACACATAAACCCCTGATAATAATTAATATTTTCAGTACCTAATCTATATAATAATAATTAACTTTAATTCACTGATGTTCTCTGTACAGAAGAATCATTTAAGTATCTAATTAATTCATAGAAATAAACAATTCAACTAAATCATATTAAATAATAAATTAATGCTTTGATCTTTCATGACTTTATTTTTTCGGGGAATAGCCCACCTGGGCACAGGTCATTGACCAACAACGGGGCGAAAAAATATGAGTATAAATAAATTAAAAACAGAAAAGAAAAATATTATATTAATCTAGACCACAAAGATGCTGGAAAACCAGCTTTTTGAAGTGAGACAGATGTGTGAGTACAGAAGAAGGCAGAGCATTCCACAGTTTGGTTGTGTGAGGAAAGAAGGATGCACTATAATGGGTTATTCTAGTGTGACCGACATTCACAGAGAAAAAGGGCACTGCGGGCAAGACGAGTGTTACAAGCCCATGGCCTTGCCGGCGGTACACATGATGCCAAATCCATCGAGCAATGTCAGTTAAAGTACTTGTAAAAAAGAGAGAGTGAAGCAACATTGTGGCAAAGAGAAAGGGGAGAGATATCACCTAAGGAGGAGAGTTAATAAGATGAAATGCCTTTGATTCCACCCTATCTAACAGTTGGACAGAAGAAGAGCCACCCCAGATATGAGTGCAGTACTCCAAGTTAGGATGACCGAATCCCTTATAAACGTGAAGCAACTGCTCAGGAGTGAAGTAGCTACGGAATCTGTACAGCATTCCCAGCTTTCAGGATTATATCAATTTTACTGTTTCACTTACAGTATATAATTCACTTATCTCTAATATTATTAACATAGAAAGTTGTTTACTTTGACTCTTGATTTAACTTAATTGCAAAAGCTAAATTATATTCAAATTGCAAACACTGGCGTGCACAACATACAGTATTACCCCGCTTAACGCGCTTTCGCTTAGCGCGTTTTACCATATACGCGGTGCCTCGCCAGAGCCTAACTTTCACTTAACGTGAGTTTTTTCCACGTATACGCGGTGAGTGTCCGGCTCCAGAGCTATTTTTAGATTCGCCCCACCCTCCACCCTGCTTGACTGCCTGTTTTAGCTCATAAAATTCATACAAATTACCCGGTCAGAATATAATTTACATTGCTGGAATTCTTACAATTTGGTGATCATTTTGAATATAAACATCATAGATTTTGCATTAGACATACAAATTTTAGATATAATGTTTACTGTGAGTAAATATGTTATTTTTTGTGCAAAATATATGACATTTGTATTCAAAATATTCCTGGTCTTACAAGGAATCCAGCAACGTCAATTATATTATCCTAACTTTAATCTGAGGTATTATTTAATACAAAATGTTAAAATTTAGTTTTTTCACCCAACATCTCTTGAAGGGAGGATTGGTGGGGGTGGGGGGGAGGGTTGGGACTGACCGCGTGGTTGGAAGAGGGGGGGGGGAGGCAAGGTGGGGTACTTTGATTGACAGATAGTGTCTTGAAGAATATTTTTTTTTTTATTAACTGAAGATATTTGTTTTAGCTCATAAAATTCATACAAATTACCCAGCCAGAATATAATTTACATTGCTGGAATTCTTACAATTTGGTGATCATTTTGAATATAAACATCATAGATTTTACATAAAACATACAAATTTTAGATATAATGTTTACTCAGTAAATATGTTATCTTTTGTGCAAAATATATGACATATTCAAAATATTCCTGGTCTTACAAGAAATCCAGCAATGTCAATTGTATTATCCTAACTTTAGTTTGAGGTATTATTTATTAAAATTTAGTGGTTTTCTCCCCAAAATTTTTCAGAGAGGGAAGAGCCAGCAGTGTAGTGTGAGAAGAGGGGGAGGGAGTTGAGTCCATTATTTGAATGGACATTAACTTGGCGACTGTATTTCTCTATTTCTCTTAAGTATTAATTGTGTGCATGTACCATCATAAAATTAAGATGTTATTTTTACTAGAACATAGGTATTGTGTCGGAAAAAGTGGAGTTTGGGGATGGGCCAGTTTATATTGGAATTAATCCCATATGTTCTGTTGTTCGCTTAGCACGGTTTTCACTTAGCACGGTACCCTGTGGGTTTTATTGACCGCGTTAAGCGGGGTACTACTGTATTATTATAATATGGATAATCTGTTTTCTTGTTTACTTTGTATCATTAGCTGAAATTTATAATTTTTTTTAGATCCTCTTAAAACATTACTGTACTGTTTGTATATGTAACTGCAGGTAGCTGAGGGCTTTCTTCTTCACTGTATTTGGTCAATAAGTTTCTGTATATGCTCCTCGTCCAATTCTCCGATATCGTCCAGCACTTCCTTTGTGCTGCAGCCATCTGTGTAGTTATACCCATCAACACGGCAGGCCCCAGTTGTTAAAAATCTGTTGATGGCTTGCTTTGGATTGAAGTTGCTAGCACATTCTGACTGCAACTGGACCACTAGGAGATTTGTCAAGCGGTCATCAGTGAGGCGACTGCGCCAGTCTGTCTTGATGAGCTTGACCTGACTGAAACCACGTTCAACATCAGCAGAAGGTCAACTAAATGGAGCCACATTTTCCTCTGTATGATTCATTTATTTGCTGCCAGGACAGTTTTGAAACAGGTGATAACTTACTCATTTTGTAAAGATAGCATTTGAGTACAGTCCATTCATCCTCCAGCTTGGTTGGATCCACTTCTGCCTCCCATAGTGTTTTCTCAAGAGACTGAGCCAGCGCTCCCACAGCGGTGTCTCCGAAACCTTCATTCCCTGTGTATTCTGCAGGCTACAGCTTGAAATCCAGAATCCATGAATTTTGTAGAACTGTACTGGCCATGTCAGTAAATCTTTTTTTTAGACTTTTAATCAGAGATGTCAGCATATCATGTCTTGCAGCCATGAAGGCACTATTTCTATCACTCATCTTCTCTCCTTGGAATATGGTAGTGCCACCTTCCAAAATCTTCCTGAGCTTGTTAAATATTTATTGAGTAAGTTAACTGAGGCCTGAATTTCATTCATGATAACAGAAACATTGGTTTGTCTGTGTTGAAACTGCTCTGAAAGGCGCTCAAGGCGACGCAAGATAACCAGGAGGAGGTGGATGTACTTGATTACAGCAGCACTGGTTAGAAGCATTAGATAGTTCTTAGCTTTTCTGGATGAGTCCTTGTGGTACGCAGGGTCATTAGGGTTCTGCATCTGCTGCATGTAAAGTACATTAGCCTTGTAACTCTTTTGTAAATGTTCTAAAGCCCGCAGCATATGAGGGAGCCACCTTGTACCACCCACACGTGTTGGAACCAAAAATGGTAGCCGACATATTTCATTAGCCTGCTTCAACATGCTCCTGTTGAGAGAACTCTTTTCATAGAATAGGTATATTCCTAGCAGCAGTAGGTCAACTTTCTTGGCAAGTGGTACAACCTTCACTGCATCCTTGTAAGCCAGTACAAGTTTATTTGCAGTGCAGTGAATACCTTCCAACTCTGGCCGCACTAAATCTCTACTCAACGGAGTTACCAAGCCATTTTTGTAACCTGTCATAACACTGGCTCCATCTGTACCACTACCAACAAACTTCTTCCTCCAAGTGTCACCATAATATGAGTGTAATGTACTGTTGATTGTTCATATTGATGCTGCTGGTCTAACTTTTCTTCTTTGTTTTTTTGCTTGGTGTTGGATTAACATTCTTGCACATATCAAACAGTCCCCTTTGGTGACTCATGATGATTAAAAATAATGTGTGTTAGTCAGACATCCCGTCAATACTGTATGGAGGTATTAGTTGCACTGAGAACGCTGACTCCCTGGGAGTAGCAGGGCGCAACGACCAAGTACTCGGGGTCACTCTTACAATACATGTTTGCTTTTGCAATGCTTTTTAAATTATGGACACTAAGCACTTTCTTATGGTAAAGCAGACTGTCAAAAATATAAATTTTTGTTCAAAACTACTGGGTAGCTCCTAGACACTGCGAATCTGACATGCTAGTCACCTGCCGGGCGATTAAAAACCAGTAAATTTCTAAGATCTGCTCACCCTTCTGATATTTTGGTCGCCTCGGGCGGCCGGGCGTATGTGAATTTCTACCCCTGCCTGTACACCCAACCAATACACTCTAAATTTACCCAAACTTTCCTCTCAGTATCTCACAATTTTTAAATTAGTTTTAATTATTTATAGGTAGACATTTTTATCAACATTATCTACAATCGTTGATCTATCTTGAAATTAACATTTAAAAAGATAACAAGATGTATCAATGAGAAAATTACATACGCTTTACAATAACATACAAAGTATTCATATAATATTTGCTTACTTTAATCAGTTTACATTGAGCCACAATATTCCAGGATTTGCCACTCTTTTCAAAATGTTCATCAATCATTATTCTTTTTCATACAATTCTTAAGATAATTTAACAATTGAAGATAAAAAAATTCAAATATATATCGGAACATTTGCTTAACAGTCGAGATCTACGGTTTCCCATGCCCTAACATGGCCTATTCTTTTTTCATCATTTAGGGTGATAACTAAACAATTTCTGCTTCACCATTTTGTCAGATAATAAAATATGTTTAAGAACAATAGAAAATTCAGTTTTGGTATAAATTTACATAAAATCAATTCAAGCTCGTTACAATATAAGTATATGTACTTCAGTCCAATTATATTTACAGTACTGTATATCTTTTCTTTAATCAGGAACTCTCTGGTACAACCATACACGAGGAAGATGATGGGGATGAATTCATTCTTCTTGGAATGCATCAGTTAACAGTGACTGGACATTGTAGTCGCATCATGAGAGTTGTGTGCCCACTCCTGGTGTCACCAAGACCATCGATCCAGGCAGCCAGTCTCCACCTTCTTACTGCCTGTCTGACACTCCTGCTACAGTGTGTACAACCCAAGCTGTTATGGGAACAAGAGAATGGTGATGAAGTTGTTTTGGAAATAAGAGGAGAAATTAGAAAGGTTGGTTGAAGAAAATCCATAAGATTGTTACACATAAGACTAACATTTCTTTATCAGATGTTTAACATGAATGCCAACTGTATTTACTGTAATGCTTTATAGGTCATGTGTTAAGTTTCTGGGAAATTAACCAGATTTGGGAATTTGTCGAATTTTGGAAAATTAGGCATATGATATACAGTAGGCTTGTCCCAAACCTTCTTCCCTGGGCTATGGAACCTGACGTTAAGGGCCTCCATTTTATTTCTCAGGTGGATGGTTTCCACTGTCACCTGGTAGAGTGGTGCTTGGCCACTGGCTGACCTCTGACACTTGTTTTGGAAGCTCTGTAGTTGTTGTAGTCTGGTCTTCCTGAGTGTGATGGGTGGTGTGTGTAGGTACTCCAACACAGGCCTCACCAGCGCCTTGTGCAGGTGGACTTGTATCTTTTCAGGCATCAGTTTAAAACATTTTAATTGGCGACGACGACTTTGGCTTTCTTTATTCTGTCCTTTACGTGGGAAATGATGCCCGTCCGAAAGATGATGAGGCTGAGCAACCTGCCTTGTTTAGATTACAGTACTCAATCTCTTCATTGTCGATCGTCAATGGGGCCGGCTTGAATTTGGCTTTGGTATGACCTCAAATTTCTTGTTTGTTTGTTTTTATTTTCCAATTATTTTAATTCTCCTAGATATCCACTATTGCCTGAACGGTGAGTTGCGCCATGGACCTTCCTGGGCAGGTGACGATCTGTGTTATATAGTCGGCATACATGACATACTCGCTGTCGACGATTGAGGGTGGCAGGTCAGCAGTGTAGAGCGTGTAAAGGGTTGGTGAGAGTCAAGAGCTCTGAGGCAACCCACTGGAGAGTGAGAATTCTTCTCCACAATGTTCTTGCATCTTGACTTTGGCTCTGCAGTCTGTAGTGAAGCTGCACAGCAGGCGCCTCAGTTTTCTGAGTGTAGATCAACCTTAAGTTCCACTATTTATGAGTGAAAAAGAAAAAGGACGGCGTTTATGAATATAATCGTGGATAGCGTCCGTTTGATATTAGTTGATGTGAGTGACTGATGAGAAGTGACCCATCGAGGGAGAACGGCATGGGTACGTCGTTCCCCCTCGAGGGAAGATGGAGTCATCCACTGCGGCTCTCAAATAACGTCTTCGTTTAGTCAAGGATATCAGACTACTGCTTGCTTCAGGCGGCCAGAGAGCCGGCTATTTATGCCTTTACTCAGCATAGTATGACGCAGCTTCCCGTGGGGCACACCTTATCACGTGCATTGAACATGTCACCTCATAGCCAGTGGAAAGTTACAGGGGGTGAAATCTGAATATAAATCAGATGTAAGAACCCATTTACATAATACAGTAGTACCCCGCCTAACGCGGTTTCACTTAACACGTTTTACCATATACGCGGTGCCTCGCCAGAGCTGAACTTTCACTTAACACGGATTTATTCCACATATACGCGGTGAGTGTCCGGCTCGAGATGCTATTTTTAGATTTGCCCCACCCGCCACCCTGCCTGACTGCCTGTTTTAGCTCATAAAATTCATACAAATTACCCGGCCAGAATATAGTTTACATTGCTGGAATTCTTATAATTTGGTGATCATTTTGAATATAAACATCATATATTTTGCATTAGACATACAAATTTTAGATAAAATGTTTTCTCTTGAGTAAATATGTTATCTTTTGTGCAAAATATATGACATTTATATTCAAAATATTCCTGGTCTTACAAGGAATCCAGCAATGTCAATTATATTATCCTAACTTTAGTTTGAGGAATTATTTATTACTATACCTGGTTTTCCCCCCAAAATTTCTCAGAGGGAAGAGCCAGCAGTGTAGTGTGAGAAGAGGGGGAGGGAGTCGTGTCCATTATTTGAATGGACATTAACTTGGCGACTGTATTTCTCTATTTCTCTTAAGTATTAATTGTGTGCATGTACCATCATAAAATTAAGATGTTATTTTTACTAGAACATAGGTATTGTGTCGGAAAAAGTGGAGTTTGGGGATGGGCCAGTTTCTATTGGAATTAATCCCATATGTTCTGTTGTTCACTTAGCGCGGTTTTCACTTACCACGGTACCCTGTGGGTTTTATTGACCGCATTAAGCGGGGTACTACTGTACTGTAATAATAATTCATAGGTCTAGGTCACATTTCTCACTTTTGATCTTTTTTTCATTCTTGTATTTCTTTATTATTATTATTTTATTACAGTATTATTGTTGTTATTATTATTATTATTATTATTATTAAATTTATTATTATATTTTATTATTACTGTTATTATTATTGTTATTATTATTTTATTTTGGTGTACAGTTTTTTAATTAAAAATTTTATTTACTATGAATAATTATTATTATTATAATTATTAATATTACTATTACATTTTCGCCCACCAGGCCCCAATGTGAGTCAGTGATTTATGCCCGGGTGGGCTAATCCCTGTTTAAAAAAAAAAAAAGAAAAAAAAAATCTTTCGGTTTTTAGAGTTTTTCGGTTTTCGGAATTTCGGATAAAGGGTTGTCAATCTGTGTATCATTTTCGTACATTTTTTTGTTTTCAACGAAGTTATAATGAAACGACATTGACTGAAACAATGATAATAGGGGAATTGGTGTATATGTAAGTTTTGCTAACTGTGTATGTGAGGGGACATTGAGGCGATGTAGGGTGGAGTGCATTGGTGTGGCAAAGGCGAGTTAGGTATTGTGGCGTGTGGGAGTAAGAGTGAGTGTTGTGGCTGGCAGAGGGAGGGATACTGCCCCCCCCAACACACACATACACGGTAATACACCACCTCAGGGTCGGCTCATGACCAATGGTCTTTACCACAGTGTTACAGTATGGCTGCTCGACCTAGTCTATCAGGTGTGTGTGTAATAATAATAATAATAATAATAATAATAATAATAATAATAATAATAATAAACGGTTTATTAATAGAGTTGCAGCCGGTGGCTGAAAATATACAGACTTACATTTGATTTAGACATAATGATATAATATGCATTGAATACATTTACAGAGCTGTACAGTACATAAATCAGGAGTTGTTTATTATTTTAACAATAGATGGGATGGTGCTGTTCTTATATCTTTCGGTGTGGGCTCTTATGGGCTGAATTTTGTTGTAGTGGCGGACTGCGCGAGTTGGGTGGGGGGCTGCAGGTGGCAGGAGGTGGCGATGGCGAGGGTGGTGCAGTAGTCCACGGCCACACCTTTCCAGTGCTTGGTGGTGGAGGTCATTGAGGGATGGCATTTCCAGGGTGGAGAGAGCGTTGATGTAGTCGGAGTATTCTGCGCTGAGCATGATTCTGCAGGCCATTTTCTGTACCTTCTCCATCTGACGTTGTTGGGTGGAGTGTGTGTGTGTGTGCATGCGCGTGCGTGCGTGCGCTCGTCAAATTCATCAAAATTATGAGGCAACTCCACGATGGCATGAATGGCAGTGTCCTGCACAACGGCACCCAGTCAGAGTTCTTCCCCATCCAAACAGGGGTTAAACAAGGGTGTGTACTGGTACCAACCCTCTTTTCCATCTTCTTGGCTGCCTTCCTTACTCGTGCCAGCGCCAATTTAGCCGGCAGGGTGGACATAGAGTACTGGATGAAGGGTCTTTTCAACATAAGATGACTCCAGGCAGGAACAAAGGTGTCGGCAGCTTACATTACTGAACTTCAGTATGCAGATGACCTCACCCTTGTTGATCACACTGAACACGACCTATAGGAGATCCTGAACACCTATGCAGATGTGTATGCATAATTCAGCCTTGAGGTCAATGTACATAAGACTCAGATTCTCTTTGAACCTGTCCCAGGTTCAGACACACCTCTACCATCCATCCAGCTTAACGGTTCTACCCTCTCTAATGTTACCCTCTTTTGGTATACCAGCTCTCACCTGTCCACCACCACCGAAATTGATGAAGAGATTCAGCATTGGATCAGATGTTCATCTCAAGCCTTTGGCAGACTCCGAAACCGTGTCTTGAGCTGTAGGGAGCTGAAATTATCTGCAAAATTAAACGTATATCGAGCAGTGGTCTTCCCTACCCTGCTATATGGCAGTGAGACATGGGTCACATACAAGAGGTATGTGGAGGCCCTTGAAAACTTTCACCAACGTAGTCTTCGTTCCTTCCTCCGCGTTCGCTGGGAAAACAAGAGAACAAATGCCAGTATTCTTGCTGACACCAACTGTAGGAGCATTGAGGCTACCATTATCCATGAACAACTACGTTGGATTGGCCATGTTACCCACATGGACAACAGTAGACTGCCAAAGCAGTTACTTCACAGTCACCTAACGGATAGTAAATGTAACGCTGGCGGGCAACTGAAAAGGTATAAGGATAGTCTTAAGTCAAACCTGAAAAAGTGCTAAACCGACCCCTCACCTGGGAGACTATTACTCCACTCCGTAACACGAGAAGGTGTCAATACTTTCGAGTTAGCCCGACTGCACACCTGGGCAGACAAGCGACAATGCCGGAAAGATGCTGCCGGCGCCCCTCCCGCACTAAGTGATGCCCTTCACATGTGCAACATCTGTGAATAACTCTACCTGTCCCTTATGTGTCTTCCTAGTCACCTCAGAACTCACCAATGAAGGTGACGTCTTAAATAACTCATAATTTTATTATAGCTGGAAGATCATCATACTTGATTCCGAGTGACAGCAAAGTAGTTGTAGTAGTAGAAGTGTGTGATCGAGTGATGGTCTTAAGGTCTTTTAATTAACGTATCTTATAATATACTAAGTTCTTAAACCATAGTGCTTTATGCACAGTTACTTAAAAAGTGTCTTCCAGGATGAGTCCAATTACATTCAAAATGCTACATGCAACTTGTGATGTCCCAGGAGGGTTAGTATGCGTGGCTCTGTGGCATACTGATCCTACTACATTTGGTAACTGAACATCATATTAAATACGCACAAAAAAAAAAACATTGCAAGACTTATTGTACGTTAAACTATAGTAAGTCCTCACTTAACGTCGTGGTTTCGTTTATGAAAACCCCGACGTTAATGGAAACAACATTAACGGAATAAATTTTCCCCATAAGAAATAGATAAAATACGGGAGTTACGTTACCCAGCTTCCCTTTGCCCCATAAAATATATTACATATACTGTACAGAAATTTAAAGGCATTTTTATAGAAAATAGTATACAGTAGTACCCCGATTTACGCGATCAATTGAACCCACAGGGTACTGCGGAAAGTGAAATCCGCTTAAAGTGAACAGCAGAACATATGGGATTAATTCCAATAGAGACCGGCCCGACCCCCAAACTTCACTTTTTCTGACACAATACTTATGTTGTAGTAAAAATAACCTCTAAATTTTATGATGGTATGTTCACACAATTAATATTTAAGAGAAATACAGTCGCCAGGTTAATGTCCATTCAAATAATGACTCAAATCCCCCCCCCCCCCCCCCCCTCTTCCTAGCTCACTAGCTCCTACCTCTCATCAATGTTTGGGTGAAAACTCTAGACTTTAACGTTTAGTAATAAATAATACCTCAGACTAAAGTTAGGATAATATAATTGACATTTCTGGATTCCTTGCAGGTCAGGGAATATTTTGAATGTAAACTTCATATATTTTGCACAAAAGATAAAATATTTGCTTTGTGTAAACCAAATTATTACTTTAGATCTAAAATTTGTATGTCTAATGCAAAATCCATGATGTTTATATTCAAAATGATCATCATATTGTAAGAATTCCAGCAATGTAAATTATATTCTGGCCGGGTAATTTGTATGAATTTTATGAGCTAAATAAAAAAAATAAAAAAAATTATACCTCACCGCGTATATGAGTAGATGCACTACGGAAAGTGAAACCGTGTAAATCGGGGTAATACTGTATATATATATATATATATATAGTATATATATATATATATATATATATATATATATATATATATATATATATATATATATATATATATATATATATATATATATATATACAGTTCGTCCCCGAGTTACGTACATCCGACTTACGTACAAACGGCCGATACGTACATCGTTTCTGAAGTCTTTAATTGCAAAAATATTGTCTTAAAAGGGCGAGCAATTTTTAAATTTGGCGGGCGAGCGTATAGTTTGCGTGCCAGCCGCACCGCGCCGCCACTATCACTGACCATGCAGACGACACGCTAGACGCACCAAAGCAACACGTGTGGTCATTGTGCGAACACGTGTGGTCATTGTGCATACTTCTCCTGTGAATTTCTGCCCTATTTTGTACACTTACTCTGTGTGCAATGACTGGTGTAAAGCGTAAGAGTGGTGAAGCCAGTGGGAGTGCTACGAAACGTCAAGCAATCTCACTAGAGGTAAAAATGGACATAATAAAACTGCTTGACAGTGGTGAAAAGTTGACCAATGTTGCCCGCAAATTTAACCTGAGTCGGTCAACTGTTAATACAATTGATAAGGGCAAAGAAAAGATCAAGGAACATGTGAAATCTGCAGTGCCAATGCAATCTACGATTATAACTAAAAGAAGAGGGAAGGTTCTGGAAGAAATGGAAAAATATCTTGCGCTGTGGATTGAGGACTGCACACAAAAACGTAAGCCTCTGTGTCTCAGTATGATTCAGGATGATAGTGACGACTGCGACGACTGCGACGGCTGACTGCGTCACGAGTGTGTTTACATAGTTCACCGCGCGGCTACTTATGCCGCATTTATGTTAAATAAAATATGTTTGCATTTGATAAGTTGTATCAATTACCACCAGATAACATTATAGGGTTGGGGGATTTTCGAGTTACGTACATTTCGAGTTACGTACAACCTTTTGGTCCCCATTATGTACGTAACTTGGGGACTTACTGTATATATATATATATATATACATATATATACCTAGACCCCCGACTTACGACTACGTGGACTTACGACCGTCGGGACTTACGACCGCCTCAGATATAGATTTAAAAAAAAAAAAAAAAAAAAAAAAAAAAAAAAAAAAAAAAATTTTTAAATGACACACGCATTTTCTATACCGAAACGTTTCCAGTTAATGTAGTCTCCATGTATAATTAGAAAATTATGGGGGCCCCATGTGCATTCAGCTGACTACATTAAAGGTTAAGTGCTCAGTCACACTGTATCCATTCCTTATTATTTATTACTTTCACTGTACTGTATCCATTCATCATTATTCATTAATTTTACTGTACTGTATTTCATTGTAGATTTTTTATTAAAAAAAAAAAAAAAAAAAAAATTTTTTTTTTTTTTTTTTTTTTTTTTTTTTTTTTTTTTTTTTTATGTCGGACTTACGACCATGTCGGACTTACGACCTGGATTTGGGTCCCTAACCCCGTCGTAAGTCGGGGTCTAGTATAGTATGTATATATATATATATATATATATAATATATATATATATATATATATATATATATATATATATATATATATATATATATATATATATATGCAAGTAAATCACTGTAGGTGCGCGTGATCTAGGTATATGCTGATAACCACCAGGAAAGAAGAAAACACGAAGTTCCCAAGCGCTTTCGTGTAATTCACATCTTCAGGGGTGAGTACAGACTAGTCTGTACTCACCCCTGAAGATGTGAATTACACGAAAGCGCTTGGGAACTTCGTGTTTTCTTCTTTCCTGGTGGTTATCAGCATATATATATATATATATATATATATATATATATATATATATATATATATATATATATATATATATAAACCGAATCATTTTGTATTGTACTGTATGTACTCACTGATGGAAGGAGGTGGTGAAGCGAGTGTTTGGTGGGTAGTGGAGCGGAGAAGGAGGGCGAGAAAGGAGGAAGGGCAGGCGACTCGAGTCACTGAGACCCGGCAGGTGGTTCCTCCTCCCGGTTTAAAACCTCCATTTTTGTAGCCAGGCTAATGGTCTTACATTGTTTCTTCACAACACTAGCAACAGTAGCATTTGATGGGCATTTAGAAGCCATTTCGAACGGTTAGATTACAGTATTAGAGCAAGAACACTTAAGCACGCACGAACTCTGTGGTAGCTTAACAAAGACTGCCGATGCTTGGGGACACCGTGATTCTCCGCCGCCAAGATGAGAGAGGGTGATGCGCTGTACAAAGAAGTCCGTGACGACATTATCCGAATCATGGTTATCTAAAGAATAGTGACGTTATAACAAAACAATGTTATCGGGGGCAACATTTTGCAAGGTAGGAATGCATATAGTATACCAATATCTTAATTTTTAACTATTTATTTATTTATTTATTTATATTGAAAAAATTTTTTTTTACGGGGAATAGCCCACCCGGGCACAGGTCATCGACCCATAATGGGACCTAGGAGGTGGAAAAAAAAAAGAGTAAAAATAAATTAAAAATAGAAAGAAAAAGATTACAGTCGGCCCTTAACATACTCGGGGGTTAGGTAACAGATACCCGTGAATGTTAAAAATCCGTGTACTTTTGCTGCCCCCCCCCCCCCTCCCCCCTAATAAAAACCCTGGCCCCCCATGTCCTTATTTACCGTATATACCTGTGTGTAGTTTAAGTTTTTAAGACCAAATTATTTGGCAAAAAATTGGGGGTCGACCTCTAAACGGGTAATAGTTTCGTTAGGTTGAAAAATATTTACCAGTAACTACCAGTAAACAATGGGAACGACGCACCAACGCACCACCAGCTGTGAGTGTCGGTACAGTTGCCAGGGCAGATCTCTTGCGTCATCATAGTAAGCCCAAAGTAGCCAAATCCATGGTATGGTAGCACAGGACGATGTAAAACAAAGTATTCATTTTTTAAAGTTTATTTATAGATACTGTACATAAATTTTTGTTCATTTCATTTGAAACATCAAGCTTTGTTATTTAAATTTGAAACAAAAGAAAACTACAATACCGTATTTTCATTAAAATATTACATCACAAGTATATTTTACCTTAACTATGACTGAATGAATATATTCTCAGAAATAAATATGGAAATGTTATATTTTGGCTGAAATGACATACATATTACAGTGGAAAGTGGGATAAAATCATGACGAAAACAATGACTTTCGCTTTCTTTCGTTGTTCAAAAGATTTTACCGTAATCGCTTTTCGAATGGTTTTCAGTTAAAAAGCTGTTGTACCGTACTGTATTACAATAATATTTTATCCTATCATTAGCCTCATAATCCCACAACTGAAAACCATTCGAAAAGCGATTACAGTAACATCTTTTGAACAACGAAAGAAAGCGAAAGTCATTGCTTTCGTCACAATTTTATCCCACTTTCCACTGTAATACATACGTCATTTCAGCAAAAATATTACATTTTCATATTCTCAGAAATAAAAAGTAGTTTTGTTGAAACGTAATGTACAGTATTTAATATTAAAATGCAAAAAGAGCTATAAAAACAATTAATACTGTACACCCGTAATGTACTGGCTGGCATCTCCACTCGTCCCTGCTCCCGCCAGTCATCACTCCTCACCGCTCTATCCCTCCGCCTCCTCCACATCGTCACTACTGTTGTATTACAATAATATTCTTTCCTAATTCACTTGAATAAATACTACGATACCATATTTCTGAATATTTTCATTAAAATCCATCAAAATCATTTTCCTTGTCATTGCCTTAAGCACCAAACAGCTCCTCCCAGTCTTCTCCTTGAACAGGGCTAGAGGGTACGTGTTTTTTGAATCGTTTTCAGTTAAAAAAAATGTTACATCACATGTATATTTACCTAAACTCCACCTGAATGAATATATTCTCAGAAATAAATAGTAGTTTTGCTGAAACGTGATGTATTTCAATGTAAAATAGGATAAAATACATGACGAAAACAAAAGACTTTACCTAACCTTCCGATGTTCAAGAGATGTTACTCGTTTTTTAATAGTTTTCAGTTAAAATACTGTTATATTACAATGATATATTATTCATACTATGCTTGATATACTACATTCACGGAAATGTAATATTTTTGCTGAAATGACGTATATATTACAGTGGAAAGTGGGATAAAATCGTGACGAAAACAATGACTTTCGTTCAAAAGATGTTACCGTAATCGCTTTTCGAATGGTTTTCAGTTAAAAAACTGTTGCATCACAATTGAATTAGGATAGAATATTATTGTATTACAAAAGTTTTTTAACTGAAAACCATTCGAAAAGCGATTACGGTAACATCTTTTGAACGAAAGAAAGCGGGTCATTGCTTTCTTCACTTTCCACTGTAATACGTACAGTGGGGTATGCTATAACGAATCTAATTGGTTCTAGAACCTTGTTCGTTATAGGATTAATCCGTTCCAGGCCCCCAAATACAACCACTTAACACTGAAAAATATAATATAAAATTGTAAAAATTGTAAAAAAGTGCATAAATATGCATCTAAACCCCTGAAATAAAGAATATCATTAATATTTGTAATAATAAAACAATAAATTAGAAAAAAAAAAAAATTAAATTATGTTCGTTGTAGGAGTTTCGTTCGTTATAACATTCTCAATTTTGTAGGTAAAACCGTTCGTTATAGGAATATTCGTAGTAGGATCTGTTCGTTATAGCATACCCCACTGTACGTCATTTCAGCAAAAATATTACATTTCCATATTCTCAGAAATAAATAGTAGTTTTGCTGAAACGTAATGTTATTCAATGTAAATTAGGATAAACTACATGAAAACAAAAGACTTTACCTAACCTTCCGATGTTCAAGATATGTTACTCGTTTTTTTAATAGTTTTCGGTTAAAATACTACTGTTATATTACAATGATATTCTATTCATACTGTGCTTGATATACTACATTCACGGAAATGTAATGTTTTTGCAACTACAATGCTGATGTCAACACAAGCGTGGTTACAGCAAGACTGACTGAGTGAGGGAGAGCTATGTGTGTGTGTGTGAGGTTGCGGGAGCGGGCGGTGTCCTGTGTTCGGTGCCGCGCGCTAGTTGAATGGCGCGCGATTTGAATGTACTTCAATTACTTCAATTTACTGAATATTCCTCCGGCAGGGCAATCCGCTTATGCTAAACCCGCGTGTGTTAAGGGCCGAATGTATATTAATATACAGGTAGTTTTGCTATTACGCGATAATTGTGTTCTTGTAAAATATCGTGTTATAGAAAATCGCGTAATAGAAATAACAGGGCTTGTGGAGTAAATAGGGTTAGGTGCAGTTTACTCGAAATCGAAAAATTTAGTAGTTAGCCTAACACAAAGGATAGCACAGTCTAAATAAATGTTACATTCATATCTAATAATGAAATCATACAGTAAATGTAACACTTTACCTTGAAAAAATATGAATGTAACTTGATGGGGGAGAAGGGTGATTTGAGGTTGATAACATCGAGCTTCTCTTCAAGTGTTATATCCTTTCTTTTACGATCATTACCGGGAATTCTATCACCAGAACGCTTCTTGGAGATATTCTTCTTTACCATATTCACAATTAATACCACAAAATTGGAGAAATAGTAAGCAAAAATCGCGTTATAGCAAACAAGCGTTCGCGTTATACAAATATCGTTCCTAATTCATAAATCACGTTATCAAAACACGCGTTATAGCAGAACTCACTGTACACCACGAAGATGCCGGAAAATAGAAGAAAGCAGAGCATTCCAAAGTTTGGCCATTTGAGAAAAGAAAGACATTCTATAATGGGTTATTCTAGTGTGACTGATATGCACAAAGAAACAGTGGACACCGCGGGCAAGACGAGTGTTAAGAACCCATGGCGTACATGGTCCCATGTTTCTCACAGTGTGTGAACAGATACTGTTTTTAGATATTGTACAATAATACATACCCTGGTTTATGTCGGGGATGCATTCTTGAGAAATGCAATGACATAAATAAAAAAAAATTCATTCAAATTAAGGAATAAGGTGGATGTGTTCCTTACATCGCCAGTTCACCTTTTATATTGGACGATTAACAGATAATTTCACATCTGATCTGATACTTTTATACTGCCTGTTAGTAACTGATACATTCTTTTCACTTAATCTGCACATAGGAGGCATGATGCTTATTAATCACATCTCGGTTAGAAAATAGGATTTCAAGATCTATTTACCATATCTTTTCAGGTTATACGATGCATTTCTTACCTTATCATGGCCAGTTATGAAGCTAAGAATTTAACAACAATTCAAACAGAAGCTGAAAAGCAGATCTTAAACATCCATTGTTTGTCATTGGTCTTGTGCAGAATTCTTGTGGATTTTATTCCTCTTGAAGCTTCTTCCCAGGTTAGAATATTGTTTGATTTTCAGCGTGAATGATATATTAAAATCTGTTGATATGTAGATATTATAAATATGCAGTACATGAAAATATTTCATCTTTTTTGTCATTTACAGGTCATTGATGGTGATGTGTCAGAAGGGCTCATGTTAGTATTATATGATGGTGGCTTTTACTTTGAGTATAATAATCAGCACAACATTTTGCTACAGTATCTAAGTCAGGTAAAGTCAATTGAAGCTGACCAATTCAGATGTGTACTGTTTGCTACCAAAGGTCTCCAAGCTACTGCAAGATTTCTGCAGACATCATCTTCACAGCTTGAGGAGTTCCTTGATCTGGCAGTGAAGTCTCTCTCAGTGTCCAGTGTTCATCAAAGTACTGTGTTTGTAGAAAAATTTGTTCGAGGTATGGCGAAGCAGATTGCAATTGGATGTGTTAATGAAGAGCAGTTAGATAAAGCAAGAAACCTCTTGTTACAAATTCTTCAGTTTCCAGATGTTACAGTAAGGCTAAGTGGGTAAGTGGTCTTTTGCCTTATTACATAAAGTGTATTTTAATTATAAGATTGGTTTTATTTTCTTGTAAATTAAGGTACAGTATGTACAGTAATTTTCATTTATTGAAAGCGTGCCTTTGTTGGAAACCCTTGTGATGTGATAAAATGTGTTATGAAAAGGTAATCCTCATAATACTACATCACTGAAATGGGTGGTGATGGGGGGGTGGGAGTAGTTTGCAGAGGATAGAAGAGAGTACAGATCAATCTCTTTGAGACTGTTTTGGAGGTGTCTTGGGCTAGACAAGGAATTTATGCTTCTGACCTGAGCTTGTTAATATAAATTTGAGTTTGCTACCATTTTTAATCACTTTACATTGTAATTTTCATTATTTCGTTAATGAATATGTGTTGGGATAAAAAATCAAAAGGTTTATTGATGTCTGTTGCGAAGGGTTTATGGTATGTACAGTACTTTTCTTTTAATTGACCCTTCTTGCAGATATAAATCAGTTATGCATCTCATGGAGGATAGTGTTGGGATATCACAGGCAGTAGATTCATCAATGAGTCTATCTCCAAGAGTTCTCTTCCTCCTGTCTTCAACAATCATCAGATGTCTTCTCTACTGTGGATTAGTTGATGATAATAAAGAGGCAAGTTGCATGAATTAAGTTGCGAGATGCTCTCTATCTGAGATAATCACCACTTGTTGCCTTTCCCTTTTTTATTGTTTTTGCATGTACAGTTCAGGAATACCTGGCTATTTGCAACTTTGCTTATCCTCAATTGACATTTTAACACCCCCTATTTTTTTTTTTACGGAATTAGCCCACCCGGGCACAGGTCAAACGACCTGGTACCCTACATTGATATTTCAAACCCCGTGGGCTAGCTGCAGCTCTCATAATCCAATGTAAATTGTTTTTGTTTTCTTCCGTGCCTGAGTACCTGCATGGTTTAAAAATTAATTAAGTTCAATGGGACCGTTCACAGGAAGCATACGCGAGAGATGCTCTCCCTATGCCTGTACCACTACAAAGGGTTCCTGTGTTACGAACGGGCTCTGTTCCTGAGGACTTTCTTGAGACAGATTTGTACGTAAGTCAGGAAACATGCTATGTGCATACTGTACTTACAGAACAATGTTTAAAATCCCACTATATCATAGCCTAAGTCCTTACATATAAAATCACTTAATTTAAAACAAAAGAAAAAATAGAATGACAAAAAATAGTAAATGAAAGTACAGTAGAATGTCGATATAACACGAGATAGGTTCCAAGAGAGGTCGCTTGAAACCGAAGTTTTGTTTCAATGGAATAATTTAGTTTGGTACTGGAGAGAAACACAAAATACTAAAAAGACTGAGAGTCTACCCAGATGCACCTCAGCCCATCTCCTAGAATAAATTTTTTTTTGTTCTTTATAGTACAGTGGTCCCTCGGTTAACAAACGGTTCGGTTAACGAAATTTCGGTTAACGAATTACCTTCCATAAGAATCTTCTACAGGTAGTCGTCGACTTACGACCTAGATTGGTTACGGCCGCCCGGTCGTAAGTTGATCTGGTCGTAAGTCGGCCTATGTTATAATTACCTTACGTATATTATAATGTGTAATGATAATATAATCATCTTTAAGTCATATTTTATCAACATTTTCTTTGTTCATTATTGTTACGGTCGTCAGGTTTAAGTAAATCACTGCATACTACAGTACAATTTAATTACCTTACGTATATTATAATGTGTAATGATAATATAATCATCTTTAAGTTTCCTCTTGGTAGACATCTTGGGGGGGTGGTGGTTCAAGAAAAATTTCCAAGACAAAAGAAAGGCACAAGGCAAACAGACACGGAGGGAAGTGTGCTGTACCAGCGAGCGTGTTTGTAATTGAGCGCGGGGATGCGCGCGGCTCCAGCTCCCGGCAGCGCCAGGAGGCTGGGGCCAAAACTGTCGTACCGCCAGTCGTAAAGTCGAACAGACGTAAGTCGCATAGGTCGTAAGTCGACGACTACCTGTATTTGGTTAACGAACAATAATTTGATTAATGAAATCCTTACGAACATCACGTTTTGTTGTGAGCATCAGCTGATGGGCTAATCTGCCAATTCAGTAATCTGTTCTATGTTTACATTCGTTTCCAGTGGAGTAAGTATCAAGACGGTTGTGTTCCTGAATATTTTTGCATTTTTTATATAAAGATTATTGGTCATTCTAAAATTTAGCCATCCAAGCTCTCTCTGCATAAAGTTTTTCAACTAATATTTTTGGCTCGATATATGTAACTTTATTCATTTATTGAAACTCATTTACATGAACACACTGTCCTAAGGGCAAAGCTGTACTGTACATATAATCAAAATAATGTACAAATTTTAGTCGAGTGCAAACTATTGCATGTTTACATTCAAATTTATCACTATCTTATAAGAATTCCAGCAATGTAAATTATATTCTCCCCGGTCACTTCTATGACATTTTATAAGCAAAAAACAAAAACTCAATCTAAAGGACATAAATAAACAAATAAATACTTCACTAGACCTTCGGCGCTAACTGTCAAACATGTCACTGTCACCCCTCCCTCCCTACCTCTCCCTTCCCAGCAAGGGTTTGGTGGTTATACAGTAGGCTTTAAGTTTTTATCTTATATAATATCACAGACTAAAGTTGGGAGAATTTAATTTGCATTGCTGGAATCCTTGCAAGACATTGAATAATTTGAATATAAACGTAATACATTTTGCACAAGAGATAAAAATTTTAGTACATTAGTTTAGTATATTTTATACAGCTGCTCCCCGACTTATGACAGGGTTAGGGACCGACAACCAGGTCGTAAGTCGGAAATGCTTAAATAACACATAAAAAATCTAAAATAGGAGTCTCTTTTTCTTCTCAGCACCACAAAACACTCACTTTTAAGCTTGCCAGCCATTTAAAGTGAATTACAGATGAAAATTTTGTCTGTGTACTGACTTCGGGACAAAAGAAATAAATGACCTAAGTGCAAACCTGTACTGTACATGTACTAAATGATTATGGTACTAAAAATTTTTATATGTAGTACAAATTATAGTTTGTTTATATTCAAATTAATCACTATCTTACAAGATTTCCATCAATGTAAATTATATTCTCCCAGGTCATTTCACTGGTATTTTATACGACAGAAGCTTAGTCACTTAAGGATTGATGAATAAACACACATTAGACCTTCGGCTCCAACTGTCAAACATATCAGCTCACCTGCTGCTCGCTCCCTCCCTCTACCCCATCTGCCCAGCCAGGGTTTTAGGCTTACAGTTTTTATCTTATATAATGTCATAGACTAAAGTTAGGAGAATATAATTTGCATTGCTGGAATCCTTGCAAGACAGCGGATAATTTGAATATAAACGTCATATATTTTGCAAAAGAGATAAAAATTAATCACCTGTATCACATTACAGTAGTGATTTATGAGTAAGAGTGTATGTGTACGTCTATATACAGTATAGTCTCGATTTACGCGGATTTCCTTTACACTGTTGGTCATTTACGCGGCACCTGGCCAGACTGGCAATTATTAGTTACGCAGTACCTTCCATCATTTACATGAGAAGTGGTGCGGGCAGGGTGCGTGCTAGGTCACCCAGTCAACAAAACATTACAGAATTCTTCACCCGCCACCCACCACAGCCAGCCCAAGTCTGTGATAGTGAGGATATGGACTTTGAGGGGTTTGACAAAGAGGCCCTGCAAGCCTCTCTGGTGGATAGTGATAAAGGTGATACAAGTGATACAGGTGAGGGCCAATAATCTGCCCTCTGCCTCGGAACCAACACCACATCCCCAGCAATAAACTTTGTTTTTATACTTACATATATGTGGAATACTATATACGTGCATATACACTCTTACTCTTAAATCACTACTATAATGTGATTCAGATGATTAATTTTTATTTCTTGTGCAAAATATATGACGTTTATATTCATATTATTCGCTGTCTTATAAGGATTCCAGCAATGCAAATTATATTTTGCTAACTTTAGTCTGTGATATTATATAAGATAAAAACTGTAAGCCTAAAACCCTGGCTGGGCAGATGGTGGGAGAGAGAGGGAGGGAGGGAGGGAACGTGGGGGGTGAGGGGAGCTGGAGGTGAGGTGGTACGTTTGACAGTTGGCGCCCAAGGTCTAACGCGTGTTTATGTATCAGTCCTTAAGTGACAAAGCTTCTCTCTTATAAAAAGTCAGTGAAATGACCTGGGTGAATATAATTTACATTGCTGGGATTCTTGTTAGATAGTGATTAATTTGAATATAAACAAGCCATAATTTGCAATAGACATAACAATTTTAGTACAGTAATCAATTTAGTACATGTTCATTCCAGCTTTGCACTAAGGTCATTTATTTCTTTTACGTTTCTTTTAGTATGGTGTGTGCATGTAAATGGATGAAAGTGAATGAAGAAATTTATGTAAATCTACCCAAAAATACAGTTGAAAAACTTTATATTATGAAATGTACTACAGTATTACCCCGCTTTACACGGTTTCACTTTCCGCGATTTCTCATTTTACTCATTTACACGGTACCTTGCCAGATCCGGACTTTCACTTTCCGCGGTGCATCTACTCATACGCGCAGTGAAGTATAATTTATTTTTAATTTTTTTTTATTTAGCTCATAAAATTCATACAAATTACCCTGCCAGAATATAATTTACATTGCTGGAATTCCTACAATATGATGATCATTTTGAATATAAACATCATGGATTTTGCATTCGACACACAAATTTTAGATCTAATGTAATAATTTGGTTTACACAAAGCAAGTATTTTATCTTTTGTGCAAAATATATGAAGTTTACATTCAAAATATTCCCTGACCTGCAAGGAATCCAGAAATGTCAATTATATTATCCTAACTTTAGTCTGAGGTATTATTTATTACTAAACGTTAAAATCTAGTGGTTTGTTCCAAACATTTCTCAGAGAGGTAGGAGCTAGTGAACTGGGACGAGGGGGGGGGGGGGGGGGGATTTGAGTCATTATTTGAATGGACATTAACCTGACGACTGTATTTCTCTTAAATATTAATTGTGTTAGCATACCATCATAAAATTTAGATGTTATTTTTACTACAACATAAGTATTGTGTCGGAAAAAGTAGAGTTTGGGGGCCGGGCCAGTCTCTATTGGAATTAATCCCATATGTTCTGTTGTTCACTTTCCGTGGTTTTCACTTTCCATGGTACCCTGTGGGTTCAATTGACCACGTAAATCGGGGTACTACTGTACAGTCTACGTGGAAGGTTAAGGCACAAATTGGGCTGTGACTTTACTTTTAGCACAAATCGTTTTACCCTCAAGATAGGGATAAATTTTGATCAGAAATATTTAGTCACAATTCTAACGGCATCTGGAACCCTTAGGCGACAGCTGTCACATAGCAGCAACCGCTCAGTCTTTGTTTAGGTTGTGTGGGTGGAGGTTATTGTACCCATGTGAGCGCCACGTGCCGTGATTTTACGCCTGAGTTACAGTGCTTTATCGTGTGATTTCTGGGTCTTTAAGATGTCCAGGAGAGTTACTAAGCGTGAGGATATTGCACAGGTGATTGGTTTATACAAGGCTAATCATAAAGTTACTGAAATAGTTTAATTAACCGGTGTGTGCCGCCGGTCAGTGTACTGATTCATCTTGGAGTTTGAGGCAAACAGCCAGGAAGAGTTGCCTACCCCTAAACCCAAGTCTGGGCGACCACGGCTTACGTCTCCTAGACCCAGGAAGGTGATTGCTAGGCAAGTTAATGCTAATCCCAAGCTCACGGCCCGGGAATTAAAGCAAGCTAACCCCGGACTCCTTGGTCACGTCTCCTTAAGGTCGGTGCAGCAACTTCTTCATGACGATCTCGGTTATCGCGCCTACCGCCCACGCCGTAAGCCCCTGCTGACTGCTGCCCAGAAGAAGAAGAGGATCACTTTTGCGAAGAAGTACAGTGTCTGGTCCCTTCAGGATTGGAGGAACGTCCTGTGGAGTGATGAAGCCACGTTTACAGTGAGTGGTTGTGGTCACGATAGGGTGTACCGCCGGCCAGACTCTGACCCGCTCGACCCCAGGTACACCGTCAAGACGGTCAAGCATCCTGATTCAGTGATGGTATGGGGTTGTTTCACTTATTACGGTGTTGGTGAGTTGGTTGTGCTTGAAAAAAACATTAAAGTTAACCAGGGTGTGTACCTCGAGCTTCTCTGTGACGTTCTGCCTGACTCGTTTGAGAAAACACGCGCCGTCGTGTTCAAGCAGGACGGTGCTCCCTACCACACAGCCAAGTCGGTTACTTAGTGGTTGGAGGATTGCCAGGTTTCATATTTTAAGGACTGGCCTGGCAATTCCCCCGACATCAACCCTATTGAGAACCTTTGGGGGCTCATGAAACGTCGCCTACGTGACCTCGACACCTCGTCAGTCCCCAAGCTCACCACAGCAATTAAGCAACTGTGGGCCAATTTCACCCCACAGCACCTGCAAAACCTTGCAGACAGTGTTCCACAATGACTGAAAGAGGTGCTGAAGGGGAAGGGAAACACAACAAAATACTAAGAGGGGTGGATGAGTGTTATTTTCATTATTTTATTGCCTTACCATGATTTTTTTATTTTTTCCCCACGGTGTGCCTTAACCTTCCACGTAGACTGTACAGTACTCTACACTAATGTACTACAATTTTTATCTCTTGAGCAAAATATATAACTTTTATATTCAAATTATTAGCTGTCTTGCAAGGATTCCAGCAGTGCAAATTATATTCTCCTAACTTTAGTCTGAGATATTTTATAAGATAAACACTTTAAACCCTAACGAGACCACCAAACTTTTGTCTGGGTAGGGAGGGAGCCAGCGAGCGTGGGAAGATTGATTGATTGACAGATAGTGTCTGGTAAAGTATAATTAGTTTATTTACTCGAGATTTTTGTTTTTAGCTTATAAAATTCATAGAAATTACCCGACCAGAATATAATTTACATTGCTGGAATTCTTATAAGATAGTGATTAATTTGAATATAAACAAGCTAAAATTTGCATTAGACATACAAATTTTAGATCTAATTTAAGAATTTTATTAGACAGAGCAAAAATTTTATCTTTTGTGCAAAATATATGACGTTTATACAGTGGTCCTTCGGTTAACGAACACAATTCGTTCCAGAAGATTGTTCGTTAACCAAAATTTCGATAACCGAAACCATTGTTTCAATGGGTTTTTGGTTAATTGGTTCCAGCTCACTGAAATTTACCTAAAGTAAAAAAAATGCAGTAAAGTACACTTACATTGAGGTGTGTATGTAGAAGGCTCCTGGATGATGATGCTTATGTGAATTTGAAGTGGGAGGTGGAGGAGGAGAAGGGAGAAGAGAAGGAAGTGGGGGTGGAGGAGAAGGGAGAAGAGAAGGCATTGGGGTGGAAGAGAAGTCACCCCATGCTGCCATTTCACCCATAAAATTTTAGTTCACTTGGTTTAATTCAAGATTATTTTCTTTAAATCAACACCACTGCATTATATATTGTGAATATGTAAAATAAACTTCAGAATGACCAATAATTTGACTGGAAACACAGAAAAAAAGCATTTATGTTGAAGAGTCTCAAACAAGATGTTCCTTCCTCTGAACCGATAATCAAACTGACGCCAAGCTTGGTGTGTTCAGTGGCTGTTTTGCGCGCTGGAAACTAGTTTCCTGTACTTCAATTATGTTCAATAATTGTTAAAATGACTAAAAAATTTAATATAAAACTTTTAAAATGATTGAATAGTGCAACCTTCTTGATATTTACTAAAATGGTAACGAATTTAAGCCCTAGAACTGATTACTGTTTTGGCGGACTAATACTTCAGCTGGTGAACAGCCAAATGCAAGCGACAACATGTTGGGAAAAATTCGTAAAGAATTCGTTAACCGAAATTTTTTCGTTAACTGAAGTGAAGAATCTTATGGAAGGTAATTCGTTAACCGATTCGTTCGTTAACCGAGGGATCACTGTATTCAAATTATTCGCTGTCTTGCAAAGATTCCATTAATGCCATTTATATTCTCCTAAGTTTAGTCTGTGATATTATATGAAAATCTTAAAGCCTAAAACCCTGGCTGGGCAGATGGGGGAGAGCGAGGGAAGGGGGGGGGGAGCGGGAGGTGAGGAGATATGTTATGACAGTTGGCTCTGAAGGTCTGTGTGTTTATTTATCAGTCCTTAAGAGTGACTAAGCTTTTCTCTTATAATTTGCCACCCTAACAACCAGGGAGAATATTATTACACTGCTGGGATTCTTGTAAGATAGTGATTAATTTGAATATAAACAAGCTATATTTGCAATAGACATAACAATTTTAGCCAACCCCCATCCCCGTGTGCCCAGCCATCTCTTCTACTAACGTAAGTGTTAAAAAACCTAATATTATTGATATTTCTCTTAAATATTAATTGTGTGTGTATACCATCATAAAATTAAGATGTTATTTTTACTACAACATACGTATTGTATGTATTGTGTCGGGAAAAGGGTTGTCTGGCGGTCGGCCCAGTCTCTATTTCAATTAATCCCATATGTTCTGTTATTTCGTTTACACGTTCCTTATTTTAAGCGGACCTCCACGAGTTTAATTGACCACGTTAATTGAGACTATACTGTATATATATACGTACATATACACTCTTACTCTTAAATCGCTACAGCAATGTGATACAGGTTATTAATTTTTATCTCTTGTGCAAAATATATGACGTTTATATTCAAATTGTTGGCTGTCTTGCAAGGATTCCAGCAATGCAAATTATATTCTCCTAACTTTTGTCTGTGATATTATATAAGATAAAAACTGTAAGCCTAAAACCCTGGCTGGGCAGATGGGAGAGAGGGAGGGAGCGGGAGGTGAGGTGATACATTTGACAGTTGGCGCCGAGAGGTCTAGTGAAGTATTTATTTGTTTATTTATGTCCTTGAGATTGAGTTTTTGTTTTTTGCTTATAAAATTTCATAGAAGTGACCTGGGAGAATATAATTTACATTGCTGGAATTCTTATACGATATTGATTAATTTGAATATAAACAAGCTATAAATTGCACTAGACATAACAATTTTAGTACCATTAGTACCGTTAGTACATGTACACTACAGGTTTGCACTTGGGTCATTTATTTCTTTTACGTTTCTTTTGGTATGGTGTGTGCATGTAAATGAATGAAAATAAATGAAGAAATTTATGTAAATCTACCCAAAAATACATTTGAAAAACTTTACATTATAAAATGTACTGATGTACTTAAATTTTTATATCTTGTGCAAAATATATGACGTTTATATTCAAATTATTCAATGTCTTGCAAGGATTCCAGCAATGCATATTATATTCTCCTAACTTTAGTCTGTGATATTATATAAGATAAAAACTTGAAGCCTACTGTATAACCACCAAACCCTGGGGAGAGGAGGGGGGGTGGGGACGAGGGGTGGGTGGGGAGGGGAGGGGTGACAGTGACATGTTTGACAGTTAGCGCCGAAGGTCTAGTGATGTATTTATTTGTTTATTTATGTCCTTTAGATTGAGTTTCTGTTTTTTGCTTATTAAATGTCATAGAAGTGACCGGGAAGA
Source organism: Homarus gammarus (assembly GCA_958450375.1). Classification (NCBI taxonomy): domain Eukaryota; kingdom Metazoa; phylum Arthropoda; class Malacostraca; order Decapoda; family Nephropidae; genus Homarus; species Homarus gammarus. The sequence goes on along the minus strand of CAUDMG010000807.1, from coordinate 195,667 downwards.
ATAGAATTTACATTACTGGAATTCTTATACGATAGTGATTAATTTGAATGTAAACATGCAATAGTTTGCACTCGACTAAAATTTTAGTATTCATTTTGTACATTATTTTGATTATATGTACAGTACAGCTTTGCCCTTAGGACAGTGTGTTCATGTAAATGAGTTTCAATAAATGAATAAAGTTACATATATCGAGCCAAAAATATTAGTTGAAAAGCTTTATGTAGACCGAGCTTGGATGGCTAAATTTTAGAATGACCAATAATTTTAATATAAAAAATGCAAAAATATTCAAGAACACAACCGTCTTGATATTTACTCCACTGGAAACGAATGTAAACATAGAACAGATTACTGAATTGGCAGATTTGCCCATCAGCTAATGCTCACAATAAAACGTGATGTTCGTAAGGATTTCATTAATTGAAGTTTTGTTCGTTAACCGAATTGAAGATCCTTATGGGAGCCAATTCTTTAACCGAAATTTTGTTAATCGAACCGTTCGTTAACCGAGGGACCACTGTACAATAATAAATAAAAAACAATAATATATTTGAGGTGCGTGTAATGTCGACATTCAAATTATTTGCTGTCTTGCAAGGATTCCAGCAAAGCAAGTTATATTCTGCTGAGACAACCGACACCTCACACCTGCGTGGGTCAAGCTTCGGCCGTTTCGGGTCATGTCCATCGTCGCTCTGGGTATGTTGTGCACACGAGTGATGCTCCACGAAAATTTTTCGGTTTTCAGAGCTTATTTGATTTCGGAATTGTGGATAAGGGATTGTGGACCTGTATAATATGTTAAATAAAGGAAAAAAATACAATATATAATTTGTAATATACAGTAACTTGAAAATGAAATAACAAACCAAATCAGTGTTGGTGGTACGTCAGTACCAGTGCAGACCGAGGGACCCTATAGGCATTGTTATCAGGAGTTTAAATGCCACTCACATGCTGTCATCTCTACCTATTTTGCATCTCAACAATTCAAGAAGAATCCAGTGACGATGACTCTTCTGCTCTGAAGATTGGTGATGAAGCTAAGTCTTTTTAAAAGTGTCTGCAATTGATTTTGAAGACATTGAATCACACTAGCTTTCACCCACTACTTGAAATTCCATTGTATCATATGATTAACTTCCTGGGCTTTCTTAAAACATTTATTTGATGATGTAGATACAGTTTGTGACATTATGTGTTATTTTATGAAAGTAAACTTGGTTACCCAAAGTCGTTCTAGAGTAAAGGTCTGGTGAATCCAGTACCATATAGCCATTTTTAACATATTTTAAAGGGCATCGCTTGGGTGGAATTCCAATAGGCGAACGTGTACTAGTACAATATACCAGCAAAAATGAAACTCCACTGCTCATTAAGTCAATGTGACCCATCCACGTGTGCGCATTATTTCGAGGATATTCAAAGTTCTCAAAATATAATAATAAGCATATCAACAGTTACATATGCATGAGATTAATTAAAATACTGAGTATAAAAGTTGTACAGAGGAGTTAAGTGAGCTAGTTTGGGAGGTCCCACACTAGGGTGGGGCCAGATGGGAGGGTCACAGTAGTGGTGGGGTCAGTTTTCAATGATTAAATTGTGTGGGTATCTTTACTTTTCTTGAACAATTATTGAACAGACTTGGAGTCATTACAATAAAAAAGGCATACACATTCACCACTACTTGAATATTATAAAATGTTGTATTGTGTGACGCGTGGGTGGCTTGGGACAGTGGATCGAGATTGAGTTTGGTCCAGTGAGCGCCCAGTGTTTGTTAAAATTTGTGTGTACATCTTGATCCTCAATTGTGCACAGGAGCAGTTAAAGGTTTACCGTAACCACACTTTTAGATGGACTCTTCACTCAGGGTTATTTTGTTAAAAAATAGTGTTTCTAACTTAATTTAAACTGGTTTTAATGACTCCAGTTCAAAATTTTTTTTTTTAATAAACTAATTGAGTCCCCATCATTAAATCATACAGAAATATTTTGTTTATGGATCTTTATTGGAATAGTCTTGTAGAGAATTTATTCAGAATCAGTATGGTACCAAATTCATCTCTCTAACACTGTTAAGAATGATGCTGTGAATAAAAGTTGATACACTTTTTCGCTCGTGCCCATGGTCTAAATGTTCTGGGAAAGTGTTTGTCCATGGGAGATGAGTTGTTGAGATGTGTTTTAGAGTCAAAATGAGGTGGGTAGTTTAGACTCGGAAAACTTTTCCCAGCACCCAGAGACATTCTGGGGATGTGTGATGGTGTCTGTCTGTGCTAGATGCATAGATTAGACTTTCAGAAAATTTTGCAGCACCTGGAAAAATTCCAGGGATATAGGATTTTTTTTTTTGGGGGGGGGGGGGGGGGGGGGGGGGGTATTTTCAGAGAGTCGTCTTGTTACCCGGAAATCTTTATTCACCTGAAAAACTCTGCACTAATTGTTCAGGCAAATGGGGATATCATTGTATTAAGTGGAATTATACAAAATATTTTTCACACCATGACATTATGGGTGCTGTTATGATGGAGGTTGTGAGTAGAAATGATATGTCTCTTACTGGCCTTGGGTTCTAAAGCTGGATTTCAAGATTCTGTTATCTACATATAGCTAAGGGTAGAAGAAAAGTGAATGAGTTGCCTTCCTCCCTACCTTTGTGGGGTTCAAAGTCAACAGAAACAGTACGGGCAAATCCATATTCCTCATGTATTTCAGTGAGTAGGTTTGGAAAAAAAAAGGCAAGGGTTACAAAGGGTTTCAGACTGTAAACCTGACATCACACTGATTTGTTAAAAAATCATTAGATTTGGATTTGGAAGTGGTGTTTGATGCTGGTTCTTACTGGGTAAAATGAACTATTTACAGTACTTTAGCTTAATGGTTCAATTCCTCTGTCAGGAGCAGGTTCAGACAGGGTAATGCTCTGACAGAGTCATCTTACTGGTCACTTTTCTCTTCCCCTCAGTTGTAAGATGTGATTTTAGGCTTCAGTTTTCCATTTAGTACTGTTCTGTAGTTTTCAGGTTCATTATACAGTCATGCGCCGGTTAACGTTTTAGATACGTTCTTGGAAACGTGACGTTAACCGAAATGGACGTTGTCCGATCATCACATAAACTTTGTATTTATACTAATGTGTACAGTAGTACCTTGATTTACGCGGTCAATTGAACCCACAGGGTACCGCGGAAAGTGAAATCCGCGTAAATGGAACAACAGAACATATGGGATTAATTCCAATAGAGACTGGCTCGACCCCCAATACCTATGTTGTAGTAAAAATAACATCTAAATTTTATGATGGTATGCTAACACAATTAATATTTAAGAGAAATACAGTCGCCAGGTTAATGTCCATTCAAATAATAGACTCAAATCCCCCCCCCCCCCCCCTTCCCAGCTCACTGACCCTTACCTCTCTGAGAAATGATTGGGTGAAACACTAGATTTTAACGTTTAGTAATAAATAATACCTCAGACTAAAGTTAGGATAATATAATTGACATTTCTGGATTCCTTGCAGGTCAGGGAATATTTTGAATGTAAACTTCATATATTTTGCACAAAAGATAAAATACTTGCTTTGTGTAAACCAAATTATTATATTAGATCTAAAATTTGTATGTCTAATGCAAAATCCATGATGTTTATATTCAAAATGATCATCATTTTGTAAGAATTCCAGCAATGTAAATTATATTCTGGTCCAGTAATTTGTATGAATTTTATGAGCTGAAACAAATATCTTCAGTTAAAAAAAAAATATATTCTTCACGACACTATCTGTCAATCAAAGTACCCCAACTTGCCTCCCCCCTCTTCCAACCGTGCCAGATGGTCGGTCGGTCCCAACCATCCCCCCCCCCCCACCTTCCCTCCCTACCAGAGAAATGTTGGGTGAAAAAACTAATTTTAACTTTTAGTAACAAATAATACCTCAGACTAAAGTTAGGATAATATAATTGACATTTCTGGTTTCCTTGTAAGACCAGGAATATTTTGAATATAAATGTCATATATTTTGCACAAAAGATAACATATTTACTCAGAGTAAACATTAGATCTAAAATTTGTATGTCTAATGCAAAATCTATGGTGTTTATATTCAAAATGATCATCAAATTGTAAGAATTCCAGCAATGTAAATTATATTCTGGCCGGGTAATATGTATGAATTTTATGAGCTAAATAAAAAAAAAAAATTATACTTCACACGTGTATGGGTAGATGAACCACGGAAAGTTAAAGTTCGGTTCTGGCGAGGCACCGTGTATATGAGAAATCGCGTAAAGTGAAACCGCGTAAAGCGGGGTAATAATGTATGTGGAATAATATATACGTACATATACACTTTTACTGTTAAATCACTACTGTAATGTGACACAGGTGATTAATTTTTATCTCTTATGCAAAATACATGACGTTTATATTAAAATTTTCACTGTTTTACAAGGATTCCAGCAACGCCGGGCAGATGGGGGAGAGGGAGGTAGGGAGCGAGCGAGGGGGGAGGGGAGGTAGTACGTTTGACAGTTGGCACAGGCCCAGGTCTAATGCATGTATATTTATCAGTTCTTAGGTAACTAACCTTCTCTGTTATAAAAAGCCAGTGAAATGACCTGGGTGAATATAATTAACATTGCTGGGATTCTTGTAACATACTGATTTATTTGAATATAGACATGCTATAATTTGCACTAGACAAAACAATTTTCGTGCCATAATCAAATTAGTACATGTGCACTCCAGCATTGTACTAACGTCATTTATTTCTATTACTTCTCTTTTAGTATGGTGTGTGCATGTAAATAGATGAAAATAAATGAAGAAATTTATGTAAATCTACACAAAAATACAGTTGAAAAACTTTTTATAAAATGTACTACAGTATTGTACACTAATGTACTACATTTTTTATATCTTGAGCAAAATATATAACGTTTATATTCAAATTAATCTCTGTCTTGCAAGGATTTCAGCAATGCAAATTATATTATCCTAACTTTAGTCTGAGATATTATATAAAATAAACATAAGGAAATCACCAATCTTTTATCTTGGAACACGAGGGTGTTGGGAAGACCGGGGGGGGGGGGACCAGAATGTCTGGCGTTTGTTTGTTTATAAATTTGAGATAAGATTTGACAGCTGGCGCTGAAGGCCTGCGTGTTTATTTATCATTACTTAAGAGTGACTAAGCTCTTCTCATAATTTGCCACCCAAACGACCTGGGTGAATATAACTTACATTGCTGGGATTCTTGTAAGATAGTGATTTATTTGAATTCCTGTATGAACAATCTATATTTGCAATGGACATAACAATTTTAGTACCGGTATCATTTAGTTCATGTACAATACAGGTTTGCACTTAGGTCCATTGTTAACCGAGGGACCACTGTAAACTTCTTATTTCGTAAGTAAGGAAATCAAATTAAAAGTAATGTATTGTACACTACAATAGACAAAAAACAGAAACAGTAACATAGCCATTTCTTATATATATCAAAACATATTATGGATATATAGTTACTGTACTGTATCATTATACGCCTGGCAGCACAATCTATAACGGGTTCTCAACCAGGGGGGAATTTCCCCCCTCAGGTTTTCAGGGGGGGGGGGGAGAAACTGATACTAATATGGAAAAAATAAAGGATTTTCAGTATTATATGCATATTATTTGGAATGCACTTTTTGAGGCAGACAATCTTGGAAAGGAGGGGGGAATGACATTCTGACATATGGTGAAAGGAGTGCATGGGGCAAACAAGGTTGAGAACCACTGATCTATAAGAATACGCGATGCATACAAGACGCAAACGTGACTGCGCCCCTCTCTAGGGCCATTTAGGTTCGCTACGTCTCATTATTTGAATTTTTTTTTTTTCAATATAAATTTCAATTGCTTATTCCTTGATAGAGGAAGCGGGATCCGAGTGTTGTCACTTGGTACCCCTGTACCATAACACCAGAAGCAACTGGCCAATGTCACAAGTATATACAGTACAGTATATTCATTCCTTGGTTATCGCGCCTAATTGGGACCCCGCCGAATGCGTGATAACGAAAAACGCGATAACGAAAGTTCAGATCCTATGTGATTTATTCTAATTGGTTCCAGGCACCCAACCCCAAGTTTCCCATTTTACAACCATTTATACCCACTAAATATATATATAATGTTATGGTAAATATCATAAAGACATATAGGCATGGCTAGGTTTATTACAAAGTGATGAAAAGGGTACGCTCAATACTGTAGTCCACAAAACATGTAGCTATGCTTTTTTTTATTTGGTCCCCCATCATATGAGTCCGTTTTCTCTCACATCAGGACGCTTGAGTACTCTGTTTTCTCTCTTCATCTAAGAGTGCACCAGAGACTTTGTTATTCCTTAGTAATGACACAGAATTTGAAATTGCAACCCCAATTGCAACTGGGGCTGCAATTGTTGAGGCAACTAGATATGCCTGATTACAGCAAATGTGTTATTGTCAATTTTTAGGTGAAAGATTTTATCCTCAATAGGTGTAGGTTAACAATACACCTGGAGGCAAATGCTTAAAAAAAGCCTAAGGATGGAAGCATATTCCTTTAACATATAATATCTGACCAGTAGGGGGAGGATCATCAAGTCTCCGTTTGGTGGTCGTGGAGTGGTGGTCCAGCAGGCGTCACAGAAGTGTTTTTTTTTGGGTGGGGGGAGGCATGGACGTATATGCGATCGGATGTTGTTCGGTCGGACGTTAACCGGCGCATGACTGTATATATGTTTTTAATTATATATTTTTTATTTTGCAGTGAACATTAAAGTTATTTTTTATTATTTCATAGGTGGTGAAAGTTGCTGAGGACCTACTACTTGGGCTGTTGCTTGGTTATCCTCTAATGAGCACCCCTGTATGGACTGTTGCTGCCGAATGTTGGCGTGTGTGTCTTCCAGACCTACAATGTGTAGCTGAATCTACTACAAAACTTGGTCGAGCAGTCGCAAATCTTCCTTTGACTGTGTATGAGGATGATCGCACATTACAAAAAATAGAGGTAAGAAAAAGAAATAAAAATCATACCGTAATATGTGGGTAAAAAAAGTGGTACACTACTAAGTCCAAATATGGGTACCTAGGGACTTTGGGGTTGCTGATTTCAGGATTTTTTTAGTTTCTGGTATAAAGATATACCATCAGAAACAGTTTATGGTCATTTTTCGTGCCTGTATGTGTTAGCTGCATGAACTTGATGGCAGCTGTTGGATAAAATCAGAATGGGATTCCCTCCCCTTATTCATCACTGCAAACTCAGGGTACCAGCCCATAAAAATACATTGGAGTCAATAGTGGTACAGGGGGTCCTCGCTTTATGTTTTACCAATATTCAGTACGTAATGATAATAATTAATTAATAGTCTATTGAAAGAGCATGGTAGCCGAAAGGCTGTAAATGTACAGTTACATAATTGGGGGAATGTGTCACTTGATTAACAAATAATATACAAGTAATATGTGTGATAGAAATATGATAATATATAATAACTAGATGGGGAGAAGGTTATACGTCATTTGTTTTATGCATACGTCATCTGCATCATCCACAGTTTTATACTGAGTCTGTGTGTACCAAAATATAATGCATAAATAGTGATAAAAGCACATAATACAGTAAAACTTTGCTATTTGCAACCCTGATAATCACTACCCCGCTTATCCTCAATTGATATTTTAACACCCTTATTTGATACAGTAGACTAGCAACTTGCGCGTATTTTTCTTAAGCGGTTTCAACTACGGTGGTCCCTCGGTTAACGAATGGTTCGGTTAACGAAATTTCGGTTAACGAATTACCTTCCATAAGAAGCTTCAATTCGGTTAACGAACCAAAATTTGATTAACGAAATCCTTACGAACATCACGTTTTGTTGTGAGCATCAGCTGATGGGCAAATCTGCCAATTCAGTAATTCAGTAATCTATTCCATGTTTACATTCATTTCCGGTAGAGTAAATATCAAGAAAATTGTGCTCTTTAATATATGTGCAAACTATTGCATGTTTGCATTCAGATTAATCACTATTTTATAAGAATTCCAGCAATGTAAATTATATTCTCCCCAGTCACTTCTATGAAATTTTATAAGCAAAAAACAAAAACTCAATCTAAACGACATAAATACCGTATATACTCGTCTATAATCCTCCCTCGTTTATAGATCGACCCTGATTTTTTTACCAAGAAATCGTTAATTTATGATATTCCTCGTTTATAGGTCGACCCACGTTTTTGAGGGTAATGGAACAACAAAACCTTCAGTAAAAGCACTCTACGTCCTATAAACTGAGGCTCTCTGTGCCTGGAACACCGAGTGCCGAAGGCAAATTGTTTACCATTAATTATTACGACAATTTACACTGAAACGCGGGTAGTTTCAACAAAAATATTGTATATTTCCATTCAAGTATTTATTCAAGTCAATTAGGAGGGAATATTATTGTAATACAACAGTTATTTAACTGAAAACCATTCGAAAAGCGATTACGGTAACATCTTTTGAACGAAAGAAAGCGAAAGTCATTGTTTCGTCACAATTTTATCCCACTTTCCACTGTAATACGTACGTCATTTCAGCAAAAATATTACATTTCCGCGAATGCATTATATCAAGCACAATATGAATAGAATACCATTGTAATATAACAATATTTTAACCAAAAACTGTTAAAAAACGAGTAACTTCTCTTGAACATCGGAAGGTTAGGTAAAATCTTTTGTTTTCGTCATGTATTTTATCCTATTTTACATTAAAATATATCACGTTTCAGCAAAACTACTATTTTTTTCCGAGAATATATTCATTCAGGCACAGTTAAGGTAAAATATACATGTGATGCAACAGTTTTTTAACTGAAAACGATTCGAAAAACACGTGTACCGTCTAGCTGATACAGCTGGTGGTGCGTGATGCATCGTTGTAAACAATAGGAGGTTGAAGTGGATTACTGGAGATTATATTAAGTGTGAAATATCGAAAAGGTTTTTATTACCGGTACTTTTGTAGATCAATGAGAACTGTGATACCGTATGTGATATGATAAGTTAGCCTATGCTAAGAACTTCAACATAGACTACTGAAAGCACGTTGTAAGGTAATTTAGCCTGTTATAAGTTGGTGAGCTTCATCTGCTGAAGGAACTGCACAACTTTTCATTACTAATTGGTACATATTTTACGTTTCCATTGTTTACTGGCAGTAAATGGTAAATATTTTTCATGTCTGAAGCTAAAAGTTGCTCCTCGCCCTTCCCATCATGCACGGGTTCAACCTAACAAAATTATTACGCATGTATAGGACGACCCTCAATTTTTTGCCTAAAAATTTGGTCTTAAAAACTCGAACTACACACGAGACCTTCGGCGCTAACTGTCAAACATGTTACTGTCACCCCTCCCACGCTCCCTCCCCCCTCCCACGCTCCCTCTCCCCCCCACGCTCCCTCCCCCCCCACGCTCCCTCCCCCCCCACGCTCCCTCCCCCCCCACGCCCCCCCCCCACGCTCCCTCCCCCCACGGCCCCCCCCCCCCACGGCCCCCCCCCCACGCTCCCTCCCCCCACGCCCCCCCCCCACGCTCCCTCCCCCCCACGCTCCCTCCCCCCCACGCTCCCTCCCCCCCACGCTCCCTCCCCCCCACGCCTCCTCCCCCCCCACGCCCCCCCCCCACGCTCCCTCCCCCCCACGCTCCCTCCCCCCCACGCTCCCTCCCCCCCACGCTCCCTCCCCCCCCACGCTCCCTCCCCCCCCACGCTCCCTCCCCCCCCCACGCTCCCTCCCCCCCCACGCTCCCTCCCCCCCCCACGCTCCCTCCCCCCCCCCACGCTCCCTCCCCCCCCCCACGCTCCCTCCCCCCCCACGCTCCCTCCCCCCCCCCTCCCCCCCCCCCCCGCTCCCTCCCCCCCCCCGCTCCCTCCCCCCCCCCGCTCCCTCCCCCCCCCCGCTCCCTCCCCCCCCCGCTCCCTCCCCCCCCACGCTCCCTCCCCCCCCACGCTCCCTCCCCCCCCCTCGCTCCCTCCCCCCCCCCCACGCTCCCTCCCCCCCCCACGCTCCCTCCCCCCCCTCGCTCCCTCCCCCCCCACGCTCCCTCCCCCCCCCCACGCTCCCTCCCCCCCCCACGCTCCCTCCCCCCCACGCTCCCTCCCCCCCCACGCTCCCTCCCCCCCCCCACGCTCCCTCCCTCCCCCCCACGCTCCCTCCCTCCCCCCCCCACGCTCCCTCCCTCCCCCCCCCACGCTCCCCCCCCCCCCCCACGCCCCCTCCCCCCCCCCACGCTCCCTCCCCCCCCCCACGCTCCCTCCCTCCCCCCCCCCACGCCCCCTCCCTCCCTCCCCCCCACGCTCCCTCCCTCCCTCCCTCCCCCCCCACGCTCCCGCCCTCCCTCCCACCCCCCCACGCTCCCTCCCTCCCTCCCCCCCACGCTCCCTCGCTCCCTCCCCCCCACGTCAATGGAATGTCAATGTGGCATTTAAAAAACTCATGCACTGTTAAACAAATGTTAATCAAGAACTCCCCCAACAACACAATTGGTTGCATTTATAAAGTTCCTTGCAAGGAATGTAATATGTTTTACTTAGGCCAGACAGGTAAAGATCTTGCAACTAGAATTAAACAACACAAATACAGTGTTAGGACAGGCCAGGAATCCAATGCTCTGTTTGTTCATTTGAGGGATAACAAGCATTGCATTGACTGGGATAATGCCTCCTCAGTATTACCATGTAATTCAATTGATAGTAGGAACATCATAGAATCTAGTCTTATTAAACATACCGAAGCATTCAACATGAATTTGAGTAACGGCTTGTACAAGCTGGACAATTATGTAATTAAGAAGATTTGTGACCAGGTGAGAAGGTTGGGTCACCTGGCCATCTGACCTGACCACCAACCATTGTGTGCTATTTAAAGATTAGTAGGGTCATTACCTAATACCTGACCATTGTGGACCTGGTCTCACCCTCCTCTGTATATATACACCTTGATTTGTATTTCTCTCTCTAGTCTGTACTCACCCTTGAAGATGTGAATTACACGAAAGCGCTTGGGAACTTCGTGTTTTCTTCTTTCCTTGTGGTTATCAGCATATACCTAGATCACGTGCACCTACAGTGATTTACTTGCATATATATATATATATATATATATATATATATATATATATATATATATATATATATATATATATATTATATATATATATATATATATATATATATATATATATATATATATATATATGTATATATATATATATATATATATTGTAAGAATTCCAGCACTGTAAATTATATTCTGGCCGGGTAATTTGTATGAATTTTATGAGCTAAAACAGGCAGTCAGGCAGGGTGGCGGGTGGGGCGAATCTAAAAATAGCTCTCGAGCCGGACACTCACCGCGTATATGTGGAAAAAACCCGCGTTAAGTGAAAGTTCAGCTCTGGCGAGGCACCGCGTATATGGTAAAATGCAAAAATAGCTATAAAAACAATTAATACACCCGAAATATACTGGCTGGCATTTCCACTCATCCCTGCTCCTGCGTCCAAGGTCACCTCACCACTCCTCCTAACACACTCCCTCCGCACCGTCACTACTGCTGACAACAAACACAAATGTTTTGTGAATAACTGCACCTCCACTTCCTGTGTACAGTACTTGTACTGAACTGTACTGTGCTATGCATTTTTACAAACAATAAACATGGCAAGAAAAGCAATTAAAAAAAAGAGATAAGAATTTCACTTTACTGTACCGTACCTCTCCTCGGCGACAGGGCGGGGGTCATCGGGCTCATCGTCACTCAATTCCATAACAGGTGGTGAAGTGGGGGCGACTGTGGATTCAGCTGCTTCCTCACTGCTGCCAGTGATTGATGGTGTTAAATCTCTCCTTCGGTGATCAAAGAACATGGTGATGGGGAGTTGTCGTCTCTTTCTTTCATTTCTTCCATGATTTTTTTGTATGGAGCAAAAACGTCATCCATCCCTCGCATGAATTTCAGGGCATGCACCATGGAGGGGTCCATACTATATGTAGGTTATATATAAATGCTACTCGGCACAGTAGCTTATGTACAGGGTTGCTACTTGGCACAGTAGCTTATATACATAACCTACGTAAGTTATGTATATAAGCTACTGTGCCAAGTAGCAACCCTGTACATAAGCTACTGTGCCGCGTAGCATTTATATACATAACCTACACTATAGGCCAGGTTTTTCAGTGCCTCAATATTCCTGGTCATCTCCCCCAACTTCTCCAACGTTATTTCTTGGTGCTCTTCCTCATCCTCTTTCGCTTCCTCTTCCTTGCCTGAGTCTACTAACTCCTGTAGATCCTCCTCGGTCAGCTCAGTGTCGTGCTCTTCAATTAGCTCCCTAATCTCGTCCTCTGCCATGTCCCGGAAGCCTTCAGCAGCCACTTTCATTGACAGTGCCAGGGTCTTTCTGAATATTTTCATTAAAATCCATCAAAATCATTTTCCTTGTCATCGTCTTAAGTACCAAACAGCTCCTCCCAGTCTTCTCCTTAAACAGGGCTAGAAGGTACGTGTTTTTCGAATCATTTTCAATTAAAAAAATGTTACAGCACATGTATATTTTACCTAAACTGTGCCTGAATGAATATATTCTCAGAAATATATAGTAGTTTTGCTGAAACGTGATGTATTTCAGTGTAAAATAGGATAAAATACATGATGAAAACAAAAGACTTTACCTAACCTTCCAATGTTCAAGAGATGTTACTCGTTTTTTAATAGTTTTCGGTTAAAATGCTGTTATATTACAATGATATTATATTCATACTGTGCTTGATATACTACATTCACGGAAATGTAATATTTTTGCTGAAATGACGTACGTATTACAGTGGAAAGTGACGAAAACAATGACTTTCGCTTTCTTTCGTTCAAAAGATGTTACCGTAATCGCTTTTCGAATGGTTTTCAGTTAAAAAACTGTTGCATCACAAGTGAATTAGGATAGAATATTATTGTAATACAACAGTTTTGTAACTGAAAACCATTCGAAAAGCGATTACGGAAACATCTTTTGAACGAAAGAAAGCGAGTCATTGCTTTCGTCACTTTCCACTGTAATACGTACGTCATTTCAGCAAAATATTACATTTCCATATTCTCAGAAATAAATAGTAGTTTTGCTGAGACGTAATGCATTTCAATGTAAATTAGGATAAACTACATGAAAACAAAAGACTTTACCTAGCCTTCCGATGTTCAAGATATGTTACTCGTTTTTTTAGTAGTTTTCGGTTAAAATACTCTTATATAAGTGATATTCTATTCATCCTGTGCTTGATATAATACATTCACGGAAATGTAATATTTTTGCAACTACAATGCTGATGTCAACACAAGCGTGGTTACAGCGAGACTGACTGAGTGAGGGAGAGCTATGCGTGTGTGTGTGAGGTTGCGGGAGCGGGCGGTGTCCTGTGTTCGGTGCCTCGCGCTAGTTGAATGGCGCGCGATTTGAATGTACTTCAATTACTTTAATGTACAGAATATTCCTCTGGCGGGGGCAATCTGCGTATTTGCAAATCCGTGTATTATAAACCCGCGTATGTTAAGGGCCGACTGTATTGTAACTTTAGTTTCTCATACACAGTACAGTACAGTCTCTCCTCGACTTACGACAACCCGGACATACGACGGCCATAGTCGTATGAAATATTCTTCTTCTTGCGTATTTTCGAGTCCCAACTTAGGTGATCACGCTGTGTACTGAAAAATTTTTCGTTTGTAATTCCCTTTAAATTGGCTGGCAAGTGTAAAAGTGAGAGTTTTGTGGTGCTGAGAAGAAAAAGAGACACCTATTTTAGAATTTGTATGTATTATATTTTTTCCTTTTCGACTTATGACCAATATGACTTACGACCTGGTCGTTGGGACGGAACCCTGTCGTAAGTCGAGGTGAGGCTGTATAGGTATACCTGTTTATTAGTGCACTAAGGTATTATATAAGTGGTTATTCGCACTTTCGCCAATTCGCACCATTTCTTGGAGCCTATCCCTCGCGAATGGCAAGGGTCTACTGTATATATATGAACACGCCTTGTGCAAGGATGCTGCCAGGCTGGTGGGTGGTGATGCCAGCATCACAAACATAAACAGTTGCAGCTTAGCAGGTATTTTGTTTTCTCGTATCTGAACAGGAACAAGAGAAAAACTTTCTCGGTTATCTTATGGCATTTTTGTGCCCGTATTCAACATGAGCAAGTGTTGGTAGTGCTGGTTCAAAAGCTAAAAGAAAGCTTAGCCAAGAAACTAAATGTGTTAAAATAATATGAAAAAGGTGATAGGTCTGTGGATATTTCATGTGCTTTGGGAATGGTGGAATCAACAGTAAAGATTATCCGTAAGAATGAAAAAAAGAAGAAAAAGAAAGTGCACTGTTGATGAAGTGAATGCTAAGGAGCTATTGAACAGTCATGGAGAAGACCTAACAAATAAAGAACTGATATAACTTGAACAAGAGCACAATCAGAACACAAATACAGCAAAAGATGCCCTTACCTCATCTTCTTGCAAATTTATGATTAAGCGTTAGGCAGAAGCATTTGCTTACATGGAACAAACAATGAACATGTTTTGCGAAATGGATCCATTAACAGAACGAAGTTTTAAAATTAACAGAGATGTGAAAAATGCATGACCCTTACAGAAAGATTTATGATTACAAAAAGAAAGCAACTGTGCAAGGTTCCTGAGACAGTTTTATTATTTGAGGGACTAAACCATCATCATCAGCTACAGCTACACCATCAACTTCAGGTACAGGTTGTCCCAGTCTCAGGGATCTTCGTCATAAGCACCTCTCCCAGTGCAGATTGGGGGGGGGGAGGGGCTCACCTTCTCTCTTTGGTGCTGGGGGAGGGAGTGGGTAGCGTGGGAGGGGACATCCTCTCTTTTGTGGAGGAAGCCGGTCTTCTACACAAGCATTGAGTTTTATCTATTAACGTTTAAATGTTTCTTACCAAAGTTTTATGTTATTTATTTATTAGGTCATTTATCTTGCATTCATTTGGTGTTAGACTTCTAAGCTTTTATTTTAATTCGGCGACATATGACCTAAGCTGCTGTGCCGCCAAGGATGTAATTACATGTACTACATTCAGTCAATCAATGAATCAGGTGAGGAATGGTTGGAAATTTCCCCTTTCATTTTAAATAAGTAATTCATCCAGAACATAGCAAATTTTCTTTTATTATCTAGATACTGGGGCACTGGATAAACTGCTTCATACCTGTTCATATGCAGTACATCATGCCCTTAAAATTAGCTGACCTCGATTATTCGCGGATGACACCCTGGATGTACCCAAGAATGTCTAAGGGTAGTTTTAAAGTTGCTGGTATTTTTGTGATCGGGACAGGGAGTCATTCTTTCGAGAGACAGTGATTTCCTTTACCTGTATATGTGTGTGTGTGTGTGTGAGTGTACTGCCCTCAAGTCAACTCTGTGCTTTATTAATAACAAAGCACAGAGTTGACTTGAGGGTAGACTCGCATTTTTAATACATTTGTTTATGATTATTTGTGAGAGGATTTTCCCGTTATTATTTATTTGTATGTGTTTTGTGTGTGTGTGCCTACACATACACACACATATAAAATACAGGTAAAAGAAATAATTATCCTAAGGGCAAACACAGAAAGGGAACATACATTTATTTGCACATGAGTACAAAATATACACCCCCCCCCCTCCCATCAGCAGATGTTATTTTTGGATTTGGCTATTCTCGGCCATTTTGAGAACCTAACCACCACCAAAAATTTGAAGGGCATGCTGTATATATAAAGGAAAATAGTCGAGCTTAATTATTTATTCATTCTAAAGAGACATATCAAAATAATGTTTGGGGGGGAATTTTACTCAGCAGAACACCATGTGTCTGTACTTTGGCGACAGCCTTATGTGTTAAGTGTAGATAGTTGGGATTTATTAAGATGGAAACGTATCATGTTTCAGCATTTGAGATATTGGCTGCAATGTCTATATTCAAGGGACAAGGACACAAGAATCCAGGCATTGTCACGAGTTATCCAGAGACTTGTTTTAACTGCTGCTGACTTCCTTCTTGATCCTCAAGATTTTCACCTTGGAGTTCATCATGATCTTTTCATTGTCAAGAATCCCATACACCTCTTGTTATCCAATAACATGGCCTCTGAGGTAAGTTCAAGATTTGTTATTGTTAAGTTTAAGAAAATCGTGAACAAGTTGGACAGAGTCGAGAATAGTGAATAAATCTTGGGTTTGTTTTTATTTCTACCAAGAAATCTTGCTATTTTACTCTTGTTTAACTTCCATTTGTGAAGACAAGACATTCAGTCACCTGGCAAAGAATAATTATTAAACAATATTTTCTTTTCAGTTTACAATATTAGTATTGAGTTGCAAGGAATTTTGGCCATAAATTTCATTATTTCAACCATATGCACTAAAGTTCTTGTAAAGCATACTGCTTACTTTTTTCTTTCTTTTTTCCAAACAGCCCCCAATTATATCTGCCGAGGATAGATCAGGTAATCCATTTTGAGTAAGATTATCACATATCCTTTCTTTTCACAATGTCCCCTCAGGTGGTAAAGATTTTATGTGATGGCTGCTCTTTAGAGGCAAATCTTATAGAGCCTAGCTTGTTGGAGATATCTTATGGTCATGTATACTATGTACTATATGTGTATTATGTATTCTATGTCTCCATTAGAAACTATGTATGTATTATGTATATGTACATCATGTATTTATGCATTGTTATGTATACCATGTCATGTTATGTACGTATTCACCAGGTACAACTTTGCTACCTGGTGTATCAATGCACATGTGTGCTTAGACGGTGAAGTCCTTCACCTGGGTGGGGGGGGGGGGGACCCTGGTCAGAGGATCAGTGCCCTACTGTCTTTGGTACAGTACACATCTCAAACTTTGTATGACTGCCTGCACAAGTAAATCCAAGAAATTGTCTCTGCCTTCTCTTTTACACCTGAACACTTGTCTAATCAACAAGATCCATATATTACTGTGCCCACTGTCTAGAATTCAGGTTCAATCATTTACTCACAATTCACTTCAATGCTTATTGCCATCGAGAGTAGAGTTAGAGACTGGCTCCTCCAATGTAAACAACGGATACATCGTCTAGTTTGCTGCTGTGCATATGATTATGTTCGGGACTGAAAAAATGTAGAAATAATCTTATGAATAATTTATTCATTCCTTATTTTAGGACTTTTCATAAGATAAGAAATAATTTATAGTACAGGGGGCCCCCCAGACTTGCTGATTTTTATTTTGCGGTCCTCTATTATTCGCGGATAACACTCTGGATGTACCCAAGAATGTCTGTGGGTAGTTTTAAAGTTGCCGGCATTTTTGCGGCTGGGACAGGGAGCCATTTGTTCTGGCGATAGTAATAAATAAAATACGTACTGTAATAGAGTGTGGACTTGAGGGTAGATTGTCACACTTTTAATAAATTTGTTTCTTATTTTTTGTGAGAGTATTTTCCAATTATTATTTATTTGTATGTGTTTTGTGTGTGTGTATGTGTATGTATGTGTGTTGCATTGACTACATCATTGTCAGAGAAAGAGATTGCCGAGATGTCCTCATCACCCATGCCATGCGTGGCTCAGACCACTGACACTGATCTTCGACTTGTCAGAGCCAAACTCTCACTTCACGGCCTCAAACGGCAAAGGCAGCAAGCCTCCAGAAGAGGTTTTAATACTAAGCATCTGGAGGATCCAGAGGTAGCACATGCTTTTAGAGAGCTGCCCGAACATGGGCTGATAAACAACCCATCAAAATTCAACGTGAATCCCAGTGCCGAATGAGATACTCTTCATACTGTTATGTCAAAGACCTGCAGAGAAACCCTTGGCCAGATCAAAAGAATACACCAGGACTGGTTTGATGAAAATGACCCGGCAATCAAAGTACTCATCGATGATGAACGTGCTGCTTTTACTGATTGGCAGAACAACCCTCAGTCTCGAAACAAAGCTGATACCTTCCGCAAGATGAAAGCGGCAGCCCAGCTGGAACTTTGCAATCTGAAGAACGGCTGGCTTAAAAATAAAGCATATGAAGTACAAAAACTTGCAGATCAGCACAAGATGCACGAATTTTTCATTTCCACTAAAACATTATATGGGCCAGTCACTCGTAGCGCAGCCCCCCTCCGCTCATCTGACAGTAACCTCATTATTAAAGATGATGAAGGTCTCCTTCAGCACTGGGAAGAGCACTACCATTCATTGCTCAACTGAAACACCGATATGAATGTCCTGACTACCCAGCAGGTCCCTCAATATCCAGAGCTGACCCACCTCAGCTATCCTCCATCCCTGGATGAGGTAGCTACTGCCATCACACAGATGAAAATTAACGAAGCCTCAGGGCCTGATGGAATCTCAGCCGAGGTGTATAAAGCAGGAGGACCTCAGCTTACCATTCATCTCCACTCTCTCCTGGAGAATATGTGGGAAAAGGAGGAAATCCCCCAAACTCTTAAAGATGCCTCCATCGTCAATATTTATAAGAACAAGGGAGACTGGTCAGACTGTGGCAACTACCGTGGGATCTCGCTGCTGTCCGTAGCTGGCAAGATTATCGCCCGAGTCCTCCGAAACAGATTTCTTCCTGAGGCAGAAAACTTCCTCCCAGAATCTCAATGTGGTTTTAGACCATCAAGTGGCACCACTGACATGATCTTTGCTGCCCGTCAGATACAGAAAAAGCAGAGAACAGCGTCATGACCTGTACAAAGCTTTCATCAACCTTACCAAGGCCTTCGACTCGGTCAACAGGGAAACCCTCTGGTGAACCTTCAGCTATTTTGGCTGCCCACAAAAATTCATCGCCATTATGAGGCAACTCCTCGATGGCATGAATGGCAGTGTCCTGCACAACGGCACCCAGTCTGAGTTCTTCCCCATCCAAACTGGTTAAACAAGGTTGTGTACTGGCACCAACTCTCTTTTCCATCTTCTTGGCTGCCTTCCTTACTCGTGCCAGTGCCAATTTAGCCAGCTGGGTGAACATCGAGTACCGGGTGAAGGGGGTTCTTTTCAACATAAGACTCCAGGCAGGAACAAAGGTGTCGGCAGCTTCCATTACTGAACTTCAGTCCTGGTGTATCCTTTTGATCTGGCCGAGGGTCTCTGCAGGTTTTTGTCATAACAGTATTAAGAATATCCCATTCAGCACTTGGATTCACGTTGTTTGCTGTTGGGTTGTTGCCTTCACCGTTTTGGGGCGACGTAAAGTGAGCGCCTGGCTCTGACAAGTCGATATAATCAGTGTCACAGTGGTCTGAGCCACGCATGACACAGGTGATGAGGACATCTTGGCGATCTCTGACAATGATGTAGACAATGAGATGCCAGTGTTTGGATCGGGGGTGTTGCGACAAACCCTTGAACTTGTCGGCCTGCCTAAACAAGGTATTGGTGATAGTGAGGTTGTGTGCAGCACACTTGCTGAGGAGGAGTAGACAGTTGGGATTACACTTGCCCAGTCCATTTCTCCCTATGGTTCCTTGCCAAATGTTAGCATCTACTAATTCTGGCATTGGAGTCGTCAAGGAACACAATCTTGTCTTCTCTGGGGATAGAGGTTAGCAGTCCGCCGAGGTCGGTGTAAAAGGCCTCCTTGATGTCATCCACTGCATCCAGTGTTGGGGCGTATGCACTGAAAAAGAAGGCATGACGTGAGTGACTCAGTGGGGCTCGAAGCATCTTGAGGTGCTCATTGATTCCAATAGGCATTTCAGTTAGGCTGTGTAGGATGCGTTGGCGGATGGCAAAGTTAACTCCATAAATGCTGTTTCTCTCTGCAGCAGGCTTACCCTTCCAGAAGAAGGTGTAACCAGAACCCTGTTCTGTGTGTTGGCCCTCACCTAGGAGCCGGGACTAACTGATGGCTGCTATGTCGATGTTATACCTAGCCAGCTCTTTTGCCACAAGGACAGTTCTTCTTTCAGGATGCGCATTTGTTCCATTATCCAGAAGGGTCCTGACATTCCATGCAGTGACCATAAGAGGTTGTATGATTTGTTTTTGTTTGGATCTGTGATTTTGGTTGTGTTTTCGACCGCATAAAGATGACCTTACTGGGTATGGTTGCCCATTCAGCTTGGGTTTTTAGGCAGGCTATGTTTAGGGTACCTTTTCTAGCCCCTTCCCATGTGGTGTGAGCAGAGTGGCTCCCCGAAAGGACTGCTCATTCTCACAGACAGGACCGGATTGCACTGCTGCCTAGAACCCAGTGCATAAACAACCATCTTATCTGGGCCACTCATGTGCAGATTTGTGACTAGAGACTCCCGGCAGTCATCTCTGTTTGTCCCCGTCGCCACTCTTCCATCTCCATAGGACTTTTGGGGGTAAAGGGTTTTGATGATGATGTATGGTATGATGAGCTGGATGTTGGCTGCGCGGGAGTTGATTTATGTGATGAGGCAGGAGCGCAGGCTGCAACCACTTATCTTGTCAAAGGTTTTAGCCGTGAAAACATCTTATTGTACTGTCCTTGACCTCAAAAAGTGAGTTACTGTGCTCTCTCCTCTCCTTTTTTTATTTTGTCCACTGCACAAAGCTTTAACCACATCTACATATTCAGTCTATCATTGTATGATATCTTCTTATTACCTATCTATCTATATAAAACAAAGAAGTCTGTCTGTTTGTTTGTGTGTCCGCACGAGAATCTCGAAAACTACTTTACCGATCTGTAGTGATAATGGATGGTGTTATATGTAGTGATGATGGATGGTGTTATATGTAGTGATGATGGATGATGGTATATGTAGTGATGATGGGTGGTGTTATATGTAGTGATAATGGATGGTGTTATATGTAGTGATGATGGATGATGGTATATGTAGTGATGATGGGTGGTGTTATATGTAGTGATGATGGATGGTGTTATATGTAGTGATGATGGATGATGGTATATGTAGTGATGATGGGTGGTGTTATATGTAGTGATGATGGATGGTGTTATATGTAGTGATGATGGATGATGGTATATGTAGTGATGATGGGTGGTGTTATATGTAGTGATGATGGATGGTGTTATATGTAGTGATGATGGATGATGGTATATGTAGTGATGATGGGTGGTGTTATATGTAGTGATGATGGATGGTGTTATATGTAGTGATGATGGATGATGGTATATGTAGTGATGATGGGTGGTGTTATATGTAGTGATGATGGATGGTGTTATATGTAGTGATGATGGATGATGGTATATGTAGTGATGATGGGTGGTGTTATATGTAGTGATGATGGATGGTGTTATATGTAGTGATGATGGATGATGGTATATGTAGTGATGATGGGTGGTGTTATATGTAGTGATGATTAGACAATGAAATAATAACAGTCTAAAACTAAAAAAAATATACTTTGCTGTACCGTTGTAGTGAAAAACATGGTGGAACTTACATACACTGTTAATGAACCATTGATGGAAGAAGAAGTTTTGGGGACTGAACAGTGAGACAATGTGGAGCCTCCCGGAGAGTGGCGTCCTACCGTGACCTAGCAAATGAGCTGCCCGGAGGGCGTCGTTTCTGCTAGTCTATAATATAATAAATGCTACAGTCATATTTGGCAGTACAGTGGTCCTTCGGTTAATGAATGCCTTGGTTAACGAAATTTCGGTTAACAAATTACCTTCCATAAGAATAAAGAATACTCAATTCGGTTAACGAACAAAAATTCGGTTAACGAAATTCTTACGAAAATGTTTTGACATGCTTTGGCTTGCTCACCAGCTGGAAGATTAGTCCGCCAATACAGAAATCAGTTCTAGGGCTTACATTCGTTAAAATTGGAGTAAATATCAAGAAGGTTGTACTATTCAATAATTTTCCATGTTTTATATTAAATTTTTTAGTCATTTTAATACTTATTTAACATAATTGCAGTACAGGGAACTAGTTTTTGGTGCGCCAATCAGCCACTTCATTCACCCACCAAGATCTCTGTTAAGTGGAGGAAACATCTTGCTTGTGGGTCTCTTGAACACAGAGTATTTTTACGTTTTTACAGTACAATTATTGGTCATTCTCAGATTTATTTAACATATTGACAATATATAGTGCAGTGCAGTGTTGAATTACATTTAGTGAACTTAAAATTTTGTGGGTGAAATGACGGCATCAAGCATGGGTTGATTTCTCTTCCACCTCCACTTCCTTCTCTTCTCCCTTCTCCTCCACCACCACTTCTAATTCCCATCATCATCGTCATCAACCAGGAGCCTTCTACATACACACCTCAAAGTAAGTGTACTTTACTGCATTTTTTTTTACTTTGGATGTAATTTTTGGTGAACTGGAACCAATTATCCAAAATCCCATTGAAACAATGGTTTGGGTTAACGAAATTTTTGATTAACGAGCGACCTTCTGGAGCGAATTGTGTTCGTTAACCAAGGGACCACTGTATCCATAAATATTTGCACCAACAATTATTTGGGTAAGTTAATTTGTTAATGAAAAAATATTTTGGTTAAAGAGCATAGCATTTGTTTTATAAAAGAGATGACCACAGCTGCATTTATTTTTTAGAGCTTCAAGACATACTGTAACTGAATGATAAAGTATCAAAGGAGCTTTCTACAAGTAACATGATCACAAAAAAATAAACACTAAAAAAGTCTGAGTGATTGAATCATATGCCAATGGGATAAAGTACTAATATTAACCACAAAATATGTCCTACTATTCATTGCAGATACCCTCAAAAAATCCCTGAAATTGGTCATGGTAGGGTGTGGTGTGGTGATGGGGAGTGGCGGTGTTGATGGTGGTGGTGGTGAGTGCTAGTGGTGAATATTGGTGGTGGTGAGTTTTGGTGGTGGTGGTGAGTGATGGTGATGGTGGTGATGGGTGGTGGTGAGTGTTGGTGGTGATGCTGAGTGTTGGTGGTGGCAGTGAGTGTTGGTGGTGGTGAGTGTTGATAGTGTTGAGTGTGGTAGTGATGAGTGTTGTGGTGGTGGTGAGTGTTGTGATGATGATGAGTCTTGTGGTGGTAGTGTGTTGGTTGTGGTGTGTTGGTGATGGTGGTGAGTGTGGTGTGTGTGTGTCGCACACAGGGTGGTGAAATGCATGAAGAATGCCAGCATTATGTCAGTGTTAAGGTGCAACCACTGCTTGCTCCCTTTCGCCTTCAGCTGCCACCGCTGGCTAGCCCTCATGGCGAACAGGGAAGCAATTTGCATAAGTCTTCCACTGCCAGTACACAGCGTCTTCACCATCAAGATTCCTGCTGTGCCTCCTTGTGGCAATAAACGGTAACTGGGTGCCTTGTAGGCCCAGGCTAGACCAGCGGGGGATCTTGGAGTAGCAGTGGACCCCAGAGAGACGGTGCATAGGCCCACTGGCCTGTGGATACGTCCTGGCGCCTGCCAACCACTGCCCTGCTGCCTTGTGGATTAACCTTGGTAGGTATAAGGCTACGGGGTAAACCCCGAATGAAAAATCTGCGGTGGAGCCCCGCATCAGGCAGACATGCTTACAGAGATCCAACAAGAACCCAACGGCAGTTGTGTCTTCCAGAACTGTTTCAGCGTTAGTTCAGGATCATTGGAAGTTGCCTGATGACACCTCCTAAACATTTTCTTCATGTACAACTTCTTGAAGTTGCTGATCACATTCTGGTCCATTGGCTGTATGATTGATGGAGTGTTTGGAGGCAAAAACAACACTTTCACAAAGTCAAATTGATACTCCAAATTTCTGGCAAGGTCAGGGTCATGACCAGGAGCATTATCCATGAGGAGAAGAGCCTTGAAAGGGAGTTTATTGATGGTTAGGTAGTTCTTGACAGAAGGGCAAAACACATCAACAGCCCATTCATTAAAGAGCTGTCTTGTCACCCATGCCTTACGGTTGGACTTCCAATAAACTCCAAGCTTTGTTCTTACCACTTTCTGTTGCTTGAACACCCTGGGCTTTTCAGAGTGGTAGACAAGCCTAGGCTTCAGTCGGAAATCCCCTGAAGCATTGGCACCAAGCAATAGAGTGAGACGGTCTTTCATGGGTTTATGCCCAGGTAAAGAGGCTTCATCTCTGGTGATGAATGTTCTTTTGGGCATCATTTTCCAGAACAGCCGAGTTTTGTCCACATTGAACACTTGCTGTGGAAGATAATTTTCTTCTTCCATCAGTTCTTTAAATTCATCTAAAAACTTTGCTGCCCCTTCCTTATCAGCACTAGCAGCTTCACCATGCCTAACAACACTGAAAATGTCACTTCTTTTCTTAAATTTTTCGAACCATCCTTTGCTGGCCCGAAAATCTTCAAATTCTGTGCCTGAAGAACCAGGTTGATCTGTCTTTAAATGTTCCTAAATCTCCCTGGCTCTTTCACAAATGAATTCAGTAGAAACTGAATTACCTTTCATCTACTTTTCCTTAATCCAGATGAGAAGTAACCTCTCGGTTTCTGCAATTAGGGATCTACATTTAAACACTTGTAGATTTGTCTCTCACTTTCACTTCTTGAAATTTGTCTTTCTGTGCAAGAATTGTCGACACAGTTGATGTCTACATGCCACATTCTTTGCATAGCACATTAGTTCTAATGCCTTGTTCATGTTTTTTTATGATTTCCTGCTTGGTTTGGATTGAAATCACTTTTCTTGATCACTTAGGCCCCATGCTGGATTCAAACAATGTCAACACGTGTTTTTTAAAGTTAAACTTGTTGTAAATAAAGAATATTTTCTTTAAAATAACACTGCACTGTGCTATATATTGTCAATATGTAAAATAAATTTCCAAATGACCAATAATTTGCTTGGAAACACAGGAAAAAAGCATTTAGTTGAAGAGAGTCTCAAGCAAGATGTTACCTCCACTGAAAACAGAGAGACGCTAACTCTTGTTTGCTGTGTTAAGAGGCTGGATGCCGCTCATTAAACTAGTCACTTTACCTTCAATTATGTTCAATAATTGTTAAAATTACTAAAACATTTAATATTAAACTTGTAAAATTATTGAATAGTATAAATTTCTTGATATTTACTAAAATAGTAAGGAATTTAAGCCCTAGAACCGATTAATGTATTGACGACTAATACTAAAGCTGGTTGACCGCCAAGTGCAAGCCAAAACTTGTTGAGGTCGGCTCGTAAGAAACTCGTTAACCGAGGGGTTGCTCGTTAATCGAAGTTAAGAATTTTATGGGAGGTAACTTGTTAACCGAAATCTCGTTAACTGAGGCGCTCGTTAACCGAGGGACCACTGTACATACTTTGAGCAATCTGCATGGTGTGGAAATATTACTCTGGCAGAAACTTCTATAAGTTTCTTTCTCCTTGACTATTGGCCTGAATTAATTTCTAAGGACTTGGATCCTTTTGAACTGAATGCATTGGGTTGAATGAGTTGAGGGCAGTAGCAAAAGGGGGGCCATGGCCACTTGCCCCCCCTTCCCCTTTATATGCCACTGGTAAAGGGATTAAAGAAAAATGGGCACAGATAAGGCATACACAGACCATACAAAACTGAAAGATGGCAGTTATTTGGGTGAGCTAATATGAGATGTCAGGTGATCAGCACATAACAAATGAAGTTGCAATAGTAAATTTTTCCTGGTTTTCTACTAGAATTTTTTATTTATGAGAAAGTAGTTTTCAAATGAAAAAATTAAGTTTTTGAAATGGCAGAATATTAACTTTTCACTTGTGTTTCTGTAGGAAGGTCGCTTGATGAGGATTTTGGAGTTGATTCAAGGTAGAGGAGTTGAGCCAGGGGTATGCAAGGCTGCATGGTCTCAACTGGCTTTCTTGTTAGAAGATCCACAACTTCATCAGCCCCTTTTCAAGCTTTGTTCTCTTCAGTTCCTCGTAATGAACTTCATTAACATGGTGAAGGTAAGTTATATGGTTTATGTTAATTATTACAGTATTGTCTCGTTTAGCTGGAATCCCTCAAATTCGGAACTCTCTGATAGTTGGAATTGATATTTTCTCGGAAAATCATTTCCAACGCCAGAATCTTCCCAAAAATTCCCTCATTGGGAACGATTTTTCAAGGGGCACATTCTCTGGAAAATTCTGAGAAAATTTCCCCAGTACCCGGAAAACTCCGGAAAATTCCGGGGATGGGGGTAGTTTTTTCCAGGTTTGAGAGATGAAAATAAAGTGCATTCTTCTGAATTGGATTTTTAGATGGGTTGACCGTCTTCCTCGTATGGTTCGAGTAAAGGATACTATGAAAAGTGTCTCCATATCAGGTGATGTCTGTCAAGATGTCAAAGCTAATTTTTGCGGTTCGGCCTGGCTGGATGGTGATGACAAGATAACATTAGACATTTCTGCAAAATTAATTGAATTTGCTACTTTTCTATTGACGATACGCGAACCTGCGTATACTCAAGCAAAGACAGATGACTATACCTTGTTACGAACCCCTCCACCGATTGTCTTCATCTACCTACCCAGCACCACGAGCAACGCCATCTAGGGACGAAACACGAGTATGGCTCGTCTTAGTTATCACTCCCGGGTTTCCCTTCTCCATATCCTGGTTGTTGCGTCACTTCCGCCTCAGTCTACTTTGTCAGATCCAATTCGAGGAGAACACACTTCACTCTGGGAAGCGACCACAGGATCACCTATCCTGGAAACCTACGGCACAGTGACTATTTACCGTCTTCTACCATACTCAGCCTTGCTCGTCAGCCATCTCAGCTCCTCACTTAAGTATTTGTAATCTTGTATTGCCTCTCCCCCCTCCACATTGCTTCACTATTGTTCTATGTTTTATTACTATGTATATACTGTTCGTGTTTAGGTTAAGTTTGGTTAAGGGTAGTTTATAAGCTGAATATTTTGTTAAGGAATTTATGGTACTTTATTATATACAACGAAAACTCGCATCCTTTGTCTACCCTTTTTTTAGTCCGATTGTCTTTGTTTTTTTTTGTTGTTACCTGTTGGGATCTGGGTAGACGTATAACTATATTCTAAATCCCCAACTCGTAACAAATGGCGACCGTGACAGGACACGACCTTAAGTACCATATTCCTTCCTCCCTTGTTACTCAGTGTTAATTACCCCTCCCAGTCACTTCTGTTTACAATTGCTTTACGGTGGTTTAAAGTTTCCTTCATATGTGTGTGCATATATTGGTATTACCGTATAGTAAGAGTGACAGACGTAGGATAATAGGTTCCAAGTGTCATAAGGCTTACCTGTTATTACACGTGGCAGTCGTGTGGTAAGTCTTATCGAGTGTAGGGAAGAATCCGGATCTGTTTAATGCCGTACCCTCACTCCAGAGTAGGCTGTTCCATAGTTACTAGTTTAGAGTGAAGTGATATCTTGGGACGCCCCGCTCTACCAGGACCCCATAATTATAAAGCCTCCATTATTGTTCTTCTCATTATCTCATTCAGGGCTGTTAATCCGGATCTTTATATAAATGCCGTAATACGCCCTACCTCTTTCAAGTATATCAGGGTTGTTAATCCGGATCTTTATATAAATGCCGTAATACGCCCTACCTCTTTCAAGTATATCAGGGTTGTTAATCCGGATCTTTATATAAATGCCGTAATACGCCCTACCTCTTTCAAGTATATCAGGGTTGTTAATCCGGATCTTTATATTAATGCCGTAATACGCCCTACCTCTTTCAAGTATATCAGGGTTGTTAATCCGGATCTTTATATTAATGCCGTAATACGCCCTACCTCTTTCAAGTCTCTTGTCCTTATCTAAGGATCTTCTCGGAAGAACAATAATCATAAGTGTAATTTCCCTTGGTATAACTTGGTTAGTTTCCGGGACTTTCTGGTTATCCACTGCCGTGATATTTTCTAGGGTTATCCACTTATCTTATCTTATTTTTTGACCATTAGTTAATTTATCCTATTTTTCTTAACAATGGCCACCTCAGGTTTTGATCTTCAGGATTTTATTGAAAATCCTTCCGTAGCTAAATTACGTGTTAATATCCTGAAGAAAGAATGGAAAGAAATAGCCAACTATTACAATATCCCATTTTCACAGCAACTGACTAAGGAAATGTTAAAAAATCATGTGATTGAAGTGTTGGTTCAACAAGAAGTTTTAAAAGAATCCGCTGTTGACAGATTAACGCCCATGTCCAAGAAACTTCAACCACTATCCACCACCCCTCCTCACTCAGAAGTTGCCTCAGGTCTGGCTAGCCCTCAAGAAGAAACACAACGAATAGACCCCTTAGAACTAGAACGAGCTAGGTTCGAGTTCCAAATCAAAATGAAAGAACTCGAGTTGGAACAGGCCAAGTTGGAGCAGGAGGCCAAGTTGGAACAGGCCAAGTTGGAACAGGCCAAGTTGGAGCAGGAGGCCAAGTTGGACCCTGAAGAAAGGATGGAACAGGCCAAGTTGGACCATGAAGAAAGGATGGAACAGGCCAAGTTGGAACAGGCCAAGTTGGAGGCCAAGTTGGAGCATGAGGGAAGGTCGGAACAGGCCAAGTTGGAGCATGAGGAAAGGATGGAACAGGCCAAGTTGGTGCAGGCGGTTAAACTGAAAGAACTACAGGTGAGAGAGACAGAAGTCACTTTAACATCGGAGTTTAAATCAAAAGAAGTGGCATTAAGAGAGAAACTCGCTGCTTTTAACCCTGCTACTGCTTCTTCCCTTGTTCCCGGGTTTGATGAATCCGATATGGACGGGTCATTTAGGACTTTTGAGAAAATAGCCGCGAAGAATGAGTGGCCAAAGGACCAGTGGGTGTCAGTGTTAGTTCCTAAATTATATGGTAAGGCTCGTAGAGTTTATAACTGTTTAGACCAGACTGATGACTATGATAACGTAAAAAAGAATATCCTCACCTCTTATGCTATCACGCCAGATGGATACCGGCAGAAGTTTCGTAAACTAACCAAACCATTTTCACACACATTTGTTGAGTTTGCTCAAGAAAAGCTTAGGTTTTTTAAGAAGTGGTTAGAGGCTACAGAGACCTCCACATTTCAGGATTTGTTAAATTTGGTAGTCCTGGAGGAGTGGAAAAGCAAGATTCCATTTCACATCTTGAAGCATGTGGAGGAGCGTGGAGAGGTTAATTTAGGGCGTGCTGCTGAGCTGGCTGATGCGTATGCTTTGTTGGTGGAGTCACTGGGCAGTAGAGAACGTGGTACTTCCCGACATGTTAGGTCCTCCTCTGATGATAACCTTGGGAACGTGAGTGGTAGGTCGAAAGGTCCCACACCTACTCCCCCCGATGCAACCAAGCTTACTTGTTCTTACTGTAAAATCCCAGGCCATACGATCCAGAATTGTAAACACCCAAAGTGTCGAATTGCTAAAAGTAGTTCCCTGGATCCCAAATCCAAACCAATAGCAAATGCCAATGTGGAAAGGCCCCATCAGGATCTCTTCTCTTCATTCACCTATGAGGGAAAAATTTCAATCATAGAAGGGTCTCGTTCTTTCCCTATTCGTATACTACGTGATACGGGCGCAGCACAATCTATCCTCCTGTTTAACGTCATTCCTGATATATCTACCGCATTTACAAATGAGTGTTCTAATTTCAGATCTCTCGTCCCATTCTTCCTATCCTTTAGCGAAAGTGCACCTTCCATGTCCCTTGATTACTGGGGAAGTGCAAATAGCCATTAGGAAAGACCCAATGCCTGTGTGTGGCATTCATTTATTATTGGGTAATGACTTGGTAGGAGATCTAGTGGTTCCTAACATAAAGACAGTCGACTCTCCCTTACCTGTCAACTCCACCACTGACCTTAAAGAAACTATTCCTCACCTTTTCCCATCTTGTGCTGTCACCCGGTCACAGAGTGTGCGAAATGGGCCCTCTTCATCTAAAACCACCTCCAATATCTTCCTACCCACAGAAGATCTGTACAATAAGACCATTAGTAAGGATGAGCTCGTTAAAGCCCAACAATCTGATCCATCTGTGTTCAAACATGTGATGAAAGACCTCAGTGTGGACCATTGTACATCTTCGGCTTACCACCCACCGTCCCAAGGTTGCTTGGAACGGTTCCATCAAAACTTTAAAGTCAATGCTAATAAACTATCTCCTCTCAACTATATAGTCCATACTCCTGATCACCGAAAAGATTCACAACTTGATCACATTAATCTCATGAAACTTTACCATTCCAGGCAGTCAGAGGAAGACATCCCAGAGGCTGTAAGCCTACCTGTATTGCATACGGCTTTGTCAGGGCCGGAGACAGATGACATGGACCTATTGGAGAATTTAGACTTCCCTCTACCTAAAGAGAACCCTGCTAACAGTCACATACTCAACAATTTGGATGAGTATTTTTCTGTTCTGAATCCATCTCAAGCAAAAGATCTCACTAAGTTATTATCAACATTTCCTAAAGTCACGTCAGACCTCCCAGGGTTTTGCAATATACTTAAACATGATATTAAACTAATCTCAGGTGATGTACAACCCATTAGGCAATCAGCATATCGTCTAGGTCCACAAAAAAAATCGATTATGAAAAAGGAGGTAGATTTTTTGTTAAAACATAACTTAGCTGAGCCTAGTACCTCCCCCTGGGCTTCACCTTGCCTTCTCATTCCAAAACCCGATGGCACCTTTCGTTTCTGTACAGATTATCGTAAAGTGAACCAGGTCACTGTCTCTGACTCCTACCCTTTACCTTTGATTGAAGATATAATAGACAGCATAGGCTGTGCCCAATTTATCAGTACCATAGACCTGTTGAAAGGATATTATCAAGTAGGACTCACGGATAGGGCAAAAATAATCTCGGCATTTATAACTCCATTTGGTCTTTTTCAATATTTAGTTATGGCGTTTGGCTTTTCTAATGCTCCGGCCACATTC
Organism: Homarus gammarus; assembly: GCA_958450375.1. Lineage (NCBI taxonomy): Eukaryota > Metazoa > Arthropoda > Malacostraca > Decapoda > Nephropidae > Homarus > Homarus gammarus. The sequence continues at coordinate 164,724 of CAUDMG010000807.1, read as the reverse complement.
CAGAGGGCCATAAACTACCTTATTCAGGACCTAGGTGGGACGTTCGCCTACCTGGATGACCTGGTGGTGGTGTCGGACAGCTGGGACGAACATCTGGTGCGTTTGGAGATACTGTTTGCACGACTGCAAGAGACTGGATTCACCATAAACCTGGCTAAATCTGCTTTTGGCCGGGCCTCGGTGACTTACCTGGGACATATCGTTGGGCATGGTATGGTGAGACCCAAGGACGCAAACGTTGAAGCCATCTTGTCCTTCCCCACTCCAAGGACGAGGAAGGAACTCATGCGCTTCCTGGGGATGTGCGGCTACTACCGTCGGTTCTGCAGTAACTTCTCCAGCGTGGCCGGACCCCTCACAGACCTTACCAGTTCTGCGGTCCCTTACATCTGGAACCAGAAGTGCGACCAGTCTTTCCACCGCCTCAAAGCCTTCCTTGCCTCTAAGCCTGTAGTCCACCCCCCTGACTACACCTCGCCCTTCCATCTGCAAATCGACGCTAGTGGTGTCGGAGTGGGGGCTGTGCTCCTACAACCCGACCCAACCACTGATGTCCTTCACCCTGTGGCATATTACTCTGCCAAGTTGAAAAAACATCAGACCAACTACTCGACCATAGAGAAGGAGGCCCTGGCTCTGGTGTTGGCAATAAAGAAGTTTGAATGTTACCTCCAGTCTTGCCCACAAACAACCCTGGTCTTCACCGACCATAACCCACTCACGTTCATCCAAACCAACAAGACCTCCAACCAGCGAATCCTCCGCTGGGCTCTCCTCACCCAGCCGTATAATCTACAAGTCCGGCACATAAAGGGGGTGGACAACCTGATTGCAGACTCCTTATCCCGAGCTCCAGTGGAAATGTAGCAGCTACTCTCCAGACGCACCAGGTGATCACCTCCTTCGCGCCCGCGCTACGAAGGTCTTTGGAGGGGGGGTGTGTTACGAACCCCTCCACCGATTGTCTTCATCTACCTACCCAGCACCACGAGCAACGCCATCTAGGGACGAAACACGAGTATGGCTCGTCTTAGTTACCACTCCCGGGTTTCCCTTCTCCATATCCTGGTTGTTGCGTCACTTCCGCCTCAGTCTACTTTGTCAGCTCCAATTCGAGGAGAACACACTTCACTCTGGGAAGCGACCACAGGATCACCTATCCTGGAAACCTACGGCACAGTGACTATTTACCGTCTTCTACCATACTCAGCCTTGCTCGTCAGCCATCTCAGCTCCTCACTTAAGTATTTGTAATCTTGTATTGCCTCTCCCCCCTCCACATTGCTTCACTATTGTTCTATGTTTTATTACTATGTATATACTGTTCGTGTTTAGGTTAAGTTTGGTTAAGGGTAGTTTATAAGCTGAATATTTTGTTAAGGAATTTATGGTACTTTATTATATACAACGAAAACTCGCATCCTTTGTCTACCCTTTTTTTAGTCCGATTGTCTTTGTTTTTTTTTGTTGTTACCTGTTGGGATCTGGGTAGACGTATAACTATATTCTAAATCCCCAACTCGTAACAACCTGTAAGGATGCAATTCTTGCTTACGCACGTAAGACAGATGACGATACCTGCAAGGATACAATTCTTGCTTACGCACGAAAGATCGCAATTAAGACACCTCTTACTCCCCAAGCCAGGACGGTAACACCTGTGGCCCCGGTTCAACAAAGAGTTCTCAAGAATTCTGGCACAAAGGTCAAACAACCTTAAGTATGTAAACACTGCATCAAGGAAGGTCATACAATTGACTTTTGTTCCCAGCTCCAGCAAGGTGGTGTCAAACCCCAACACCACACAACTCCTAACACAAATCCACGACCGCGACAAGACCCACCCAAGTCTTATTCAGCAGTTGCTCAGACCAAGTCTGCTACGGAACAGACACCTGATATGTGGTGTGTGTGTATCATCAGTCTGCCTTCCATAATTTTGAAGATTGTCAGGTTCTCCCACGATGCCGTGATATAGGATATGAGTTACCCTAGGTAACACCACAGCGGACCAGCGCCTTTCCCAGAACGACGTAGGATAGGTACAACAGTACTAACTCACAGCAGCACTTCTGTTGCAGCTTTGTTAATAGTGGCACTGAACAAAGCGGAAGTGTTATCTGTTCCGGCGAGGGTTGGTGTAATCAAATTGCATTAGATATAGATGCGGGTGCATGTGCAAATCTACTCTCATTAGCGTCCTATTAAGAACTAAACGACGTTCCCCTCACCGAAATTTTAAAATTAGACCTACTGACACTGATCTCACAGGAGTTTCCAGTGCCCAGCTGGACATTACTGGAGGGTAACACTACCATTACGTTTTTCTAGACTTGGTAAACCATTTCCTCAGAGTTTTATATTGACAAGGACTTTAACTTACCAACTGATGGATTAATTGGTCTTCCAACTCTTAAACACATGATAGATGTCCAGCCAAACCAAATAACTTACCAACTGATGGATTAATTGGTCTTTCAACTCTTAAACACATGATAGATGTCCAGCCAAACCAAAGTACTATCACTGTTAGTGGTGTTACCTATTGTGCCATGCACAAACCTGTACCATTGCTCTCCTCAAGGGTGAATGTTTTGTCCAACTCTCGTACTATGAGGAAGATGAATACCGAGTCTAAGCGAGTCCCAGACCCCACTGACTCATTTACCCAGCATGATTACAGCAGCAAAAGTTGGATGGTAGTACTTGCAGTATTAACAGGTACTCTCCATTTTCAGAATGAGGAAATAACCAGGGCCACTGCTAGCTTACTTGACGTGCACACGGGGACTGGTGTAGTCCATCTTATGGAAACGTGCAGAGTTAAAGGTTTATCATGTGAATATACTTTGAGTGTGATTTGTCCTGGTTAATTAACAGATGTCCTAGTTCTCAACAAAACAGGCACTCTCAGAATATTGAAAGAGGGATGTTATTTGTGTGATTTTCTAGTTTATCATAATAATGTTGCTTTACAGCCTATGCAATTCCCAATTGGTAGTGTTACACATTCAATTACACAATCCAGACAGGAGAGAATAGATCAAATAGCGCCACATGTTAAGGTAATTGATCACCCTCAAGGCAAGGCTAGGCTCCTAAGTTGCTTGTCGACTACAGAAACATTATAGCCCTACCAGGGGAACAACTAGGGCGGACAAGTTTAACTTCGCATGACATATCTTTAAAACTGGACACAAACCCGATTCACATACCAGCTTATAGACTACCTCATAGCCAGCTTGCTGTAGTGCAAGACATGGTTCAAGATATGTTAGAGCAGGAAGTTATCACACATGCAAAGTCTCTTCTCAATAGCCCACTGTTTTTAATCCTTGAGAAGGATGGAGGTTGGCGCCCAGTTATTGATTTTCGGTGCGTCAACGAAAATACTATTCCGGATAGGTATCCAATGTCCGTCCTGAGTGATATTTTGCAATTTATAGGTAAGGATAATGCTGTGTTTAGCAACCTTGATCTGTTTAGCGGATATTGGCTAATTCCTCTTGACGAGAAATCTCGTGAGATTACTGCTTTTAGTACTCTTTTGGGCCATTTTGAATTTTTACGGATGCCATGCAGTTCCTGAAATGCCCCACTCATTTTTTAAAGGATGATCAACACTTTGCTTGCCTACTTAGATGATCTCGTCGGAGTCAGTAAGAATGTAGAGAGTCATATTGCGAAACTCCATGAAGTTTTCCAGAAACTTTATACAGTAGGACTCAGAGTCAAACTTTCTAAATGTGAATTTATCAATCCAGAATACAATTCCTTGGTCATGTACTTGACGGTGACGGCATTCATACAGTTGATGACAAAGTTATAGCTGTTGCGCTGTTCCCACGTCCTACAACTGTTCATAAGGTGCGTAGTTTTCTTGGTTTATCTGGATATTATCGTTCTTTTATTAATGGTTATGCGACGTTAGCTTCACCCTTGACTAAGCTACTTAAGGAAGGATGCAACTTTTGTCTGGAATGTGAAACAAGAGGATAGTTTTATGGCATTGAAGAAAGCACCTGTTTTAGTATTTCCTGACTACATTCAACCATTTACTCTGTGTACCGACCCCTTAGGACAAGGAATCAACGCTGTACTTATGCAGCTGGACACAAGAGGTTAACATCGAGTAATTGCTTTCACTTAATGATGCCGAAACACACTATTCAGTAACACACCTAGAAATATTAGCTGTTGTTGGGCACTGAAGAAGTTTAAAGACTTAATTTTTGGTTATCCAATAACCGTCCATCCGGATCACGTGGCAGTGACAGAGCTGTTATACGGCAAAAACCTTTCAGGCAGACTAGCATGCTGGTAGCTGACCATTCAAGAATTCGCCCCCATGTTCAAGTACTTATCGTGATGAGCGAATGTGGTCGCTGAAGCCTTGTCCAGAATCGTAGCAATGTTTTAATTTAAAGCGAATCTTTCCTATTTTGTGCGAGTCAATCTGGCGCATCATATTTTAAAGTTTGCGCCTAATGTTTCTCTGGGCACGCTACACTGTCCTAAGGACAAAACTGTACTGTACATGTACTCAAAATAATGTACTAAATGATTACTAAAATTTTTGTCTACTGCAAACTAGCATGATTATTTTCAAATTAATCACCATTTTATAAGAATTCCAGCAATTTAAAGTATATTCTCCTCGATCATTTCTGTGACATTTAAAAAAATGAAAAAAAACTCAATCTAAAGGACATAAATAAACAAATAAATTCTTCACTAGACTTTCGGCCCCAACTGTCAAACATGTCACTGTCACCTCCCCTTCCTCCCTCCCTCTTCCCCCCCCCCCCTTCTCAGCTATGGTTTGGTGTCTTAGGCTTTAAGTTATGATCTTATATAATGTCACAGACTAAAGTTAGGAGAATATAATTTGCATTGCTAGAATCCTTGGAAGACAGCAAATAATTTGAATATAAACGTCATATATTTTGCACACAAGAAATTTTTTTGGCCATTTGTAATTATAACTAAAATTTGTATGTTTAATGCAAACTATAGCATGTTTATATTCAAACTAATGACTATCTTATAAGAATTCCAGCAATGTTAATTATATTCTCCCAAGTCAGTTTAGTGACTTTTTATAAGAGAAAAACTTAAAGTCACTCTGAAGGACAGATAAATAAATAAGCACTAGACCTTGGCATCAACTGTCAAACATATCACCTCACCTCCCCCCCCCTCTCATCTTCCCAGCCAGTAAACAGACCATTTCGCAACCATTAATTTTAGCTGTGTTGATTTTGATTTATGAGTGTTTCTTTTAACATAATACTACAAAAAACAATGTCTTGTTTATTCTAGGAGATGGGCTGAGATGCATCTGGGTAGACTGTCAGTCTTTTTAGTATTTTGTGTTTCTCTCAAGTACCAAACTAAATTATTCCATTTAAACAAAACTTCAATTTAGTGTGAATTCGGTTTAATGCTACCTCTCTTGGAACGTATCTCACGTTATATCGATGTTCTTCTGTACTGCATAAAATATTAACCTTCTTAAACATGCTTCATCCCTAGACATTATTTCCCTCTCTCTCCCATTCCATGGTGGACTGAGGATGTTCACCCTTTCAATACCTTTTGCTCTCAAGACTTTTGGGACTTTCTTTACGTTACTGTATCTTAATAAGTTGAGAAGTTTATTGACAATTAGAAATTTTCTCCTTTTGCAATACAGTTTGTAGCCTGAAATCATACCCACAAGATTTTGCTGTAATCCATAATTATGTATATTACATTACCATTAAAATCATTGATGCACTCATCAAATATTTACTTATTTCAGCGTGATGGCTCCCCAAATCTTACAGTAGAATATTTACCAGGAGCAGTAGAAACTCTTAGACTAATAGCAACTCACTCGAATCATATCAGGACGACACTTCTCCAAGATGAGGAGTTTCTTTTGTGTATCGTGAGAGGTAAGAGCTACAATGACTAATATATTTGGAAAAGAGAGTTTAATTCTACTTATTATTTACCCATCGCAAAATTTTTTGTAGATTGAATGTACTCACAAAGGATCTTTGACTTCTCTCTCATTTGAGGGATGTACGATGGTCCATAAACTGGATCTGGTTCCAGGATGTTGTAAAGACTTGTATGCTTACTTAGGAGCAGTGCTTTTCCTGTCAATGGAACTTGAGCTTCAGAGGTTCATGCATTGAGGGTGACCTTGAGCATTTGTCAGTAAATCTTGTAGGAAATCCTATCAAAGGCATTTTGTCTTATTAACTCTCCTCCTTTAGTTGATGATCTCTCTTCCCCGCAATGTTGCTTCACTTTCTTTCACAGGTACTTTAACAGGCAATGTTCGATGGATTAGGCATCTTGTGTACCGCTTGCAAGGCCATGGGCTCGTAACACTCGTCTTGCCCACGGTGCTCACAGTTTCTGTTTGGATGTCGGTCACACTAGAATAACCCGTTATAGTACATCCTTCTTTCCTCACACAGCCAAATTGTGGAATGCCCTGCCTTCTTCTGTGTTTCCATACTCTTACAGTCTGTCTCACTTCAAAAAGATGGTTTTCCGGCATCTTCGTGGTGTAGTAGATTAATATAGTCTTTGTCTCTTTTATTTTTAATTTCTTTTTACTCTTATTTATTTACCCAAAGGCCCATTGTGGGTCGATGACCTGTGCCCGGGTGGGCTATTCCCTGTTAAAAAAATTAAAAATCTACATGAGGGAGATAAGGAGTGCTTTACAAGGCACAATACATGGCCTCCGCACAGACTCAGGAGAGGCTTTAATTTGTCTTGGTCCTTCTCTGTCATAGATCAACATCCAAATTAATAGTATATTAGGGTTTACTGTACTTGTGCATTTCAGAGGTACAGAAAGGAGAGGTCTTGACTGCAATGGTAAGGAGGAGCAATGGAAAGACCTGAGAGAAAGGAAGAAAATGATTTTTAATCTCTGCTCAATATGGTTGCTAGTCTGATCCACATTTGCTGTGAGAAGGGTTACTATAATCTGTTCACTCAAACTTTGCAACTAAAGTTTGTACCATGCAGCTGATTGGGCTGGCTGATGGACACGGATATAGTCACTACAGTTCTATAGTATTTAATCTATCATATTTATATTCTGTGTTGATATCTGATTATTTCTGCATTTGGGGAAGCCAAAATTAGCATGTGAGATACACTGGTGACATAAATATAAAGAGAAAAAGGAATCATCACAAAATTTCAATAATATCCTCCATCATGCTGGGTGACATCATGCAATGAGACGGAGTGTATGTCCCTGAACTTGTTCATCATGTTCATGTTCTCCTTATGATATTTTTATTACCAGTATATTTTACTGCTAACTTTTGTTTCTCCAAGTGCAGAAATTATCAGACATCAACACACAAAATTTGTAATCCCATAAAATATCAGAATATAAATATGATAGATTAAATACTATGAAACTGTAGTGTCTCTCCCCATGTCTGTCACCCAGCCAATCAGCTACATTGCTACAAACTGACCCTAAACCTTAGTCGCAAAGTTTGAGTGAACAGACTACAGAGTTCAATTTCATAAACAAGGAAACAAATGGAAATGAAATGTTCTGTTTATGACTAGTTCTAGAGTGTTATAAATTTTGTAGGGAGATAATGGTTTAGAAGTTGGTCTATGCTCATAGTTAAGTGTAGTCATACAGGAACTGTAATGTATTCTCTTTCAGAGTTTGTTGACTTACCGTATTTCAAATTCTTTCCACAATGTGTGCGTATGTTTGTTCGTTCATTTGTTTACAGGGTGTTGAAATGTGTCTAGTCTCTAGTCACACCTTTGCACATGGGCGGCACAGATAAGATGGTTGTTTATGCTGCTCAGTCTGTGCGACTGAGCAGCCCTTTCGAGGAGCCACTCTGCTCACACTACATGGGGAGGGGGCTAGAAACGGTTCCCTAAACACAGCCTGACTAACACAAAAAATATATAATTTTAGAGAGTGGGTAAGCACTGTAATCCAGGAGTTGAGGCAGCCTGCATAGTTATGGAAATTTAAATGGACACGGCTCACACTAATGGTCTGACCGCTGAGACAATACTGCTCATTTATCGCTCTGGTCTTTCCTTTCTATGGGCCTTGAGAATGGCCAATTAGTATATTTGATACCATGACACAAAAAATTTGACGCAATTCTGTTGAAAATTAATTTTGGTGAATTTTTTAAGTTTGGTGACTCGATTTGCATCACTGTGAAGTTGGTCTTATCATAAATATGGTGCGAATCGCGTGATCATGCACGAGTGGGTTAAGGGTAACCCATAAAATCTTCCTTCCTGACAAAGGAAATAAGAAAAAAATAGCTAAACAGGAATCAAAACCGACTCAATCTTCATATAGAGCTCTTATTAGAAACATGGAATTTAAAAGTGTGACCCAAGAACAAGTTAAGTGGAACTGACCTCAAGGGTTGCACACACATACACACACACACACTACTACGTATTACTACAGTACTTTGCTGTCACTCGGAATTGAGTATGACGATCATCCAGGTATGATACAATGATATTAAGGATGTCACCTAGGTTGGTGAGTTTTGAGGTGACTAAAGAGGCTGATACAGGACCGGCATGGTCAATCACAGATATTGCACATGTGGAGGGCTACACCTAGTGCGGGAGGGACAGCGGCAGCGTCTTTCCGGCATTGGCACTTTTCTGCCTCATTTTGCGTTACGGGTTACGGTGTGGGGTAATCGTCTCCCAGGTGATAGAGGCACTTTTTCAGGTTTGTCTTAAGACTATCCTTATACCTTTTCAGCTGCCCGCCAGCGTTACATTTACTATTCGTTAGGTGACTGTAAAGTAGCTGCTTTGGCAGTATACTGTAGTCCATGTGGGTAACATGGCCAGTCCAGCATAGTTGTTCATGGATAATGGTAGCCGACACCTTTCATCCAGTACTCGATGTCCACCCCGCCAGCTAAATTGGCACTGGCACAAGTAAGGAAGGCAGTCAAAAAAATGGAAAAGAGAGTTGGTGCCAGTACACACCCTTGTTTAACCCCCATTTGGATGGGGAAGAACTCAGACTAGGTGCCATTGTGCAGGACACTGCCATTCATGACATTGTGGAGTTGTCTTACAATGTTGACCGAGTCGAAGGCCTTGGTTAGGTTGATGAAAGCCTTGTACAGGTCATGATGCTGTTCTCTGCTTTTTCTGTATCTGACAGGCAGCAAAGATCATGTCAGTGGTGCCACTTGATGGTCTAAAACCACATTGAGATTCTGGGAGGAAGTTTTCTGCCTCAGGAAGAAATCTGTTTAGGAGGACTCGGGCGATAATCTTGCCAGCTACGGACAGCAGCGAGATCCCACGGTAGTTGCCACAGTCTGACCAGTCTCCCTTGTTCTTATAAATATTGACGATGGAGGTGTCTTTAAGAGTTTGGGGGATTTCCTCCTTTTCCATATTTTCTCCAGTAGAGACGACTGGTAAGCAGGGGTCCTCCTGCCTTATACACCTTGGCTGGGATTCCATCAGGCCCTGTGGCTTTATTATTTTTCATCTGTTTGATGGCAGTAGCTACCTCATCCAGGGATGGAGGATAGCTGAGGTGGGTCAGCTCTGAATGCTGAGGAACCTGCTGGGTAGTCAGGACATCCACATAAGTGTTTTGGTTGAGTAAGCCTTCCCTGCTCATGTGGCAACGTCGCACTCTCGTGTGGCTAGCGAACTGAGTGATAGGGTTGTTTACTGTTAATACTTGCTTATGCCAGTATTTGTATATTAATATTAAAAAGAACAGTCACCAATGCAAATAATATATATTTTTGATTCTGTGATATGATATATGATGTTACTTACAAAAATGAAGCCTTTGAAGAGACACAATGAAAGGAAAGGAGGGGGCGGCGGGGAGAGGGAAAGACGACAAAAAATTAAAAGGCAATAGGAAGTGTGAAGACGAGAGAGAAATAAGTAAACAAGGTGGCAGGTAATGTTTTGGGAAAAGGTTTTGGTTAAATTTTAGTCAGTCGCCCAAGGATAATTAAATACATGCATTGGTAAAGATGTGCCTACAGTATCACTTATATTTCAGGAAATTAGTATAATTTGCTTAGCATGGTAACAAACTCATCCCTCTTTACAGTTTGTGAGTATGTAAGACCAACATATGGTACAGTAAGTCCTCATTTAACGTTGTCCCGCTTAACGTTGTTTCGGTACTACGTCGCTGACCTTTGAGACCAAAATTTCGTTTAACGTCCCAGTGATCCGATACTACGCCGTTTTGCATCGTCACGGACTACTTTCGATGGCGCATCACCCGCTCTTGTCTGGCTGCGCTACGCTCTCGCGTCCCGGCCCGCTGCCCTCACTCGCGGAATGTCACAGCATCCCCAGGCGATGCTAAGTCAGTCTGTTATGACTTCACATCATTCGTGTGTGCTTAAGTGTTTTTGCTCTAAAACTGTATTCTAACCATTCAAAATAGCTTCCAAGCGCCCATCAAGTGCTACTGATGCTAGTGTAGTGAAGAGGCAACCTAAGACCATTACCCTTGCTACTATAATGGATGTATTAATCTAATTTAAAAAAGGGGAATGTGCTGTGGACATAGCTGTTGTGCTTGGTCTAACTCCCTCAACTGTGCGTACTATCCGGACCAACGCTGACAAGATTAAGGTTAGTTCTGGAAGTGGTTCTTCTCCGAGTGCTACTAAGACAAATCGTACTAGAAGTACTGCGATAAAGAAGGTGGAAAAGATGCTGGCAATGTGGATGGAGGACCAGAATCAACACAATGCCCCTGTGAGCCTTATGGTTATCCAGCATAAGGCCAGATCCCTTTTTGACTACTTAAAGGCAGAAGAGGGAGAAAGATCGAAGGAAGAGACCATTACGGCCAGCCTAGGATGGTTTCAACGATTTAAGCATTGTTATAACTTTCACAATATTAAGATGACTGGTGAAGCTGCCAATTCAGATACGATTACTGCCGAGACATTCCCAACAGAATTCAAACTGATTATCCAGCAAGGAGGCTACACATCGAAGCAAGTCTTCAATGCGGATGAGACTGGTCTCTTTTGGAAGAGGATGCCTGAGAAGACCAATTTCTCCAAGGAAGACAAAAGAGTGCCTGGTTTTAAAGTGACAAAAGACCGCTTGACGCTGTTGCTCGGTGTGAATGCTGCCGGTGACTTCAAGCTGAAGCCTATGCTGATTTCTTGTGCTGTCAACCCATGGGCCCTGAAAGGTTACTCTAAGGATCACCTTCCTGTCATTTACAAGGCAAACAAAAAGGTATGGATAACAGGCGCCATATTTAGCCAGTGGTTAAACGTGTACGCCGTCCCTGCACTGAAGGAATACTGTGCCAAGGAGACTCTTAACTTCAAAATTCTTCTGATCCTTGACAATGCTCCAGCTCATCCTCCAATCTTGATGACTTGCATGACAGTGTAAAAGTTGTATTCCTGCCTCCCAACACAACAGCACTGATGCAGCCTATGGACCATGGCGTCATCTCCACATTCAAGGCATATTATTTATGCCGTACCATGGCCCAGCTGCTCAACGCTACAGATGGAGAAAATAAACCAACGATCCGAGAATATTGGAGCTGCTTCAACATTCTTCATGCAATTGACAACATTGGAAAGGCATGGGAAGAGGTTTCAGAAAGTTGCCTGAATAGTGTGTGGCATAAACTGTGTCCTGAGAGCGTCAACAATTTTACGGGATTCACCGACTTAGTCCCAGCTGTGAATGGGGATAGCCTCAGCTTGGCTTGACAGGCAGACTTTGATGAGCTGGAATTAAAAGTATTGAGGACATCCTGTCATCCCATACAGAAGAGCTCACCAACAAAGTTTTGCAACAATCAACAGAATACAGTTTCATGAAGACGATGAAGAAGAACCTCAATGAACGTTAACTTTCAAGAGGTTGACAGATTGGTTGAACATGTTCCAGCAAGCAGTGCAAATGCTTCTAGATGATGACCCAAACAGAAAACGTAGCTCAAAGGTTCAACGCAGCATTGAGGACAGTCTTGGTTGCTACACCGAGATCTATAAGAAGAAGAAGAAGATGAGTAGCACTAAGCAGTCAACACTGGTTGAATTTTTTCGTCATGGGATGGCAGAAGGAGCTTCTTCACAACAGCCGGCAGCCGAGGAGGAGCAAACAACAACGGAGGAGAAGCAACCAGCGGTGGAGGAACCCCAGTCAGAGGAGGAGGAGGAGGCAGCCGAAGAGTCTCAGTTACTCACCACCCTTCTCTCCTGCCCTCCTCCACTCCGACCCTCTTCCTCCGCTCCTGCCATCCTCCTCCTTCGCTCCACTACCCACCACACACTCACTCTACCACCTCCGCCCATCAGTGAGTACCGATAAAAACTTAATACTGTACTGTAGTTCTTCTCTTTAGAAATGGCAATGATTTTCTGCATATGTTACTTTTTCATTGGGCAAAGGGAGGCTCAGGAACATAATTCCTGTATTTTATCTATTTTTTATGGGGAAAATTGATCCGCTTAATTTCGCATTTTCAGGAGCGTAACCCCGACGTTAAGCGAGGACGCCCTTTATTGCAACATAACATTAATATTATTGATTGAAAGTTTTTTAAGTTTATGAAAATTAATACAGTTTTGCCCTCAGTTTGTTGTAGGGTATTTCCATAAATATGAAACCATTTATGTTTTGCACATGTCCATTTTCTTGGGATTGTGGTTATTATTTGTTGCAAAAGTGTTGTTACGATTTGCTTTAATATCAGTCTTGTAACTCGTAATGTTATCTAATATCTCGTTGATTTTATTAAATTTACCCATTTCATATATTAAACATTTCAGATTTTATAGTTAATACTCAAATATATTAAACTATTTAGATGTACTGTAGTAGGATAAAATAAATAATGGATGGATACATTATTTATTACAAAACAAACCTTTACAGTGAGTTCTGCTATAACGCGTGTTTTGATAACTCGAATTTGCTCTAACGTGATTTATGAATTAGGAACGATATTTGTATAACGCGAACGCTTGTTTGCTATAACGCGATTTTTGCTTACTATTTCTCCAATTTTGTGGTACAGTGGGGTATGCTATAATGAATCAAATTGGTTCTAGAACCTTGTTCGTTATAGCATTCGTTCGTTATAGGATTAATCCGTTCCAGGCCCCCAAATACAACCACTTATTACTGAAAAATATAATATAAAATTGTAAAAATTGTAAAAAGGTGCATAAATATGCATCTAAACCCCTGAAATAAAGAATATCATTAATATTTGTAATAAAAAAACAATAAATTAGGAAAAAAAAAAATTAAATAGTGTTCGTTGTAGGAGTTTCGTTTGTTATAGCATTCTCAATTTTATAGGTAAAACCGTTCGTTATAGGAATATTCGTAGTAGGATCCGTTCGTTATAGCATACCCCACTGTATTAACTGTGAATATAGTAAAGAAGAATATCGACAAGAAGCGTTCTGGTGATAGAATTCCCGGTGATGATCGTAAAAGAAAGGATATAACACTTGAAGAGAAGCTCGATTTTATCAACTTCAAAATCACCTTCTCCCCCATCAAGTAAAGTGTTACATTTACTGTATGATTTCATTATTAGATATGAATGTAACATTTATGTAGACTGTGCTATCCTTTGTGTTAGGCTAACTACTAAATTTTTTCGATTTCGAGTAATCTGCACCTAACCCTATTTTCTCCATAAGCCCTGTTATTTCTATTACGCGATTTTCTATAACACGATATTTTACAAGAACACAATTATCGCGTTATAGCAGAACTACCTGTATATCACTAACAAAGGTAATTTGTTTTAAACTGATAAATGTTTTAATTACACAAGACATAAATTATTTATCTGTTATGCTTTACTGTACAGTGGTCCCTCGGTTAACGAACGCCTCGATTAACGAAATTTCGGTTACCGAATTACCTTCCATAAGAATCTTTATTTCGTTTAACAAAAAAAAATTCGGTTAACGAAATTCTTACGAAAATGTTTCGACATGCTTTGGCTTGCTCGCCAGCTGGAAGATTAGTCTGCCAATACAGAAATCGGTTCTAGGGCTTACATTCATTAAAATTGGAGTAAATCTCAAGCAGATTGTACTATTCAATAATTTTCCAAGTTATATATTAAAAATTTTGGTCATTTTAACTCTAATTTAACATAATTGCAGTACAGGGAACTAGTTTTTGGTGTGCCCATCAGCCACTTCACTCACCCACCAAGGCCTCAGCTTGTATCTCTGTTCAGTGGAGGAAACATATTGCTTGTGGGTCTCTTGAACACAGAGTATTTTTACGTTTTCACAGTACAATTATTGGTCATTCTGAAATTTATTTAACATATTGACAATATATAGTGCTGTGCAGTGTTGATTTAACTATAGTAATCTTGAATTACACCTAGTGAACTTAAAATTTTATGGGTGAAATGACGGCATCAAGCATGGGGTGATTTCTCTTCCACCCCCACTTCCTTCTCTTCTCCCTTTCCTCCACTCCCACTTCTAATTCCCATCATCATCATCAACCAGGAGCTTTCTACATAAACACCTCAAAGTAAGTGTACTTTACTGCATTTTTTTTTTACTTTGTATGTAATTTTCGGTGAGCTGGAACCAATTACCCAAAATCCCATTGAAACAATCGTTTCGCTTAACGAAATTTTTGGTTAACGAACAATCCTCTGGAACGAATTGTGCTCGTTAACCGAGGAACCACTGTATTTAGTGTCACAATACTAATCAGGTTATAAGTGGAAGGAGTGTCATACGTGAATCAGGGGCGGGTGAGGGGGATGGGTGGTTGAACAGCCAGTTACAACGTTAGTACTTTCTCCACCACCATTGTTAGTATTACCCCCTGCTGTCTGTTTGGAAGAGAGGCTAATACAGAATTTGTTGCCGATATCTGCGAAAAAGCTGCCACTTGTCCTTCGTGTGTTGGAGAAGTTGCTGTGGTGTTCAGTCATCGTCCGTCTCCCACGACCTAACGATGGTCCCCCAAACATTCTCGATGGGGTTGAGAGCACACCCTTTACTCGGCCACTCCAGAAGTTGTAGGTCTGGCTGTTTGTCGAGCCATCGTCTGACGATTCCGGTTGTGTGGATGGGAGAATTGTCCTGCAATGTTTAAGTAAAATATAATTAGGAAAATTATAACCTGGACATTGATTTAATATATCAATTAAACCCTTTTGTTTGCTAGTTATAATAATTATAATAGTCATAATCAGGAATTTATAAATACAAATGCATATTATATCCACTATAGACCATTAATTAAGAGGAATAGGATATCATTATTCATACCTTAATGAATGTTATGCACTCGGGGTATGGGAGAGCATAGCCTGGGACGGAGGGATCATCACTTCTTCCAAAATCTCCAACTATTTTTTCAGAGTTAAATCTCCCTTCAATCTCGGCTAGCTCACCCGTGCCGTATGCGTTTATCCATCCCCAAACGTTGACTGTCACATGTCCGCTTCTTGGCACCCTGTTGACTGTTGATGTTCTGGGGTTCATAACCTCGTGTTGTTGGGCCGCCAACATTGAAGAGGACTATGGGTGGTGGAGGCAAAAATGTTCTCATCTTAGAAGATCACCATACCCCAAAAGTCCTCTTCAAAGTTGCTAAGCTGAGTGCAGTGTGAGAATGTGAGTGAGGTTGTGAGATTGGATTATGTCAACTTGTTTGAAATGTCAAGCAACCTCTCCCCCTACTTCCACCCCCTCCGCCCCCTCCTTTCCTTTCATTGTGTCCCTTCAAAGGCTTCATTTTTGTAAGTAACATCATATATCATATCACAGATTCAAAAATATATATTATTTGCATTGGTGACTGTTCTTTTTAATATTAATATACATATACTGACATAAGCAAGTATTAACAGTAAACAGCCCTATCACTCAGTTCGCTAGCCACACGAGAGTGCGACGTTGCCACATGAGCAGGGAAGACTTGATAGGGGGTAACCCTACATCTGAAGGTAACTGTACATTTAAAAATATATTTATGTTTGCACAGTAATTATAAATAGACCCATAGCAGAATAATCCGGTATTACCCAAGTGGTTGGTCTTCCCACCCATGCACCAACAATGTGAGGATGTTGCTAAATATGGTGCAATCTTTCATAATGCCGGGAACCTCTGTCCCCAGTCCCGGAGCAGAAAGGTTTGGAGTGATTTTTTTAGTCATTTTCTTAGATTTTATGGTAATTGCACATTTTTTCATAATTGACATTTGCTCCCAGATATGGAAATAAAGTTTTTTTTTTTTTTTTTTTATTATTTTTTTTTTTTTTAAAGAAAGTTTTCCTGATTTTCAGCCTCGGAATTTGTTCTCAAGCCCGGAATTGAGAGGTTTTTTTCTAGAAAATTTTTGAGCAAATTTCAACTCCGGTAATTTAAGAGTTCTGGTTAAGAGGGATTCTGGCTAATGGAGATATTACTGATATTCTGCTTTAGTCATTTATACTTAAATTCCAATATCATTCCCCAATAATTTTTTTTAAATTTCCACTTCATCTAAATAGAGGGTCACCATAAAATCATCTGCTTTTAAAATTCAAAATTAATGATAAATTTAAAGCCCAAAAGACAAAATACTTATTTCCTTTTTTGATTGTGAAATGAGTTGTTAATGGGATGGGTGACTTTTTACTTGCTGCACTAAGTCTGCAATGTCTGGCTGGGTGGATGATATCGCAACTGAAGGGTGTTTACTAGGAGCACATCATTAATAGAGGACCTTAATTTGTTCTTAATTACAGTATAGTACAGTATTAATTTTTGAAAAAGCTGTTCACATAAGTATGTACAGTACTTCCAAATACTGACAAAAATTTTTTGTAAATGAGCAAAAAGTTTTGGATAATCTGCCCCCCTTGGGAATGGGAGCCACAGACAGTGTTCATGGTAATTTCAGAAATGGGCTGCATTGAATGGCTTTGAGGGCCGCATGTGGCTGCAATTAGCACAGCCTTGATCTGAATAATGTGTTGAATTGAATATCAGATTGGTAGTACAGGTAGGCCTAGATTTACAAAGTTTTAGTATAAAAAGTGCTTGAAAGTACAGAACAGGGTACTTCAATTTTTTTCATAAGTAATAATTGAAATACACTAAAATAAATCAGTTATTTTTATTTCCAGCTTGCTCCCACTTCAACTCATTTCATTATTCTCTGAAACTTAGGATGTTATTAGTCTACAAATAAGCTTTCATTGTGTCATCGTTCTCCTACAATCACCATGAGTATTATATATGTTGGGTTAGCATATCATATTGTTCACTTGGTTTCAAATCTCCTCCTATTTCTTTTAAGTACAGGTATTGTAGCTATAGAGTTATTACTGTATTTTCTTGTACTGAAAGTATTTTACCTATTCTGTCTATGTTATACAGTCGACCCTCGTTAATTCTGACCCCTTTAATCCGGATTTCGGATAAATCGGATGAAATCTGAACTGTCCGTATCAAATTTCTGGTTCTGGGATTGTCCCAGTTGCAATTGGGGTTGCAATTTAAAATTCTGTGTCATTACTAAGGAATAACGAAGTCTCTGGTGCAGTGCACTCTAAGATTAAGAGAAAACGGAAGACTCAGGCGTCCTGAAGCGAGAGAAAACGGACTCCTGTGACTGGGCACTCAAATAAACATACATACACATAGCTACATGTTTTGTGGACCCCAAATTTTTTGGCAAAAAATTGGGGGTCGACCTCTAAACGGGTAATAGTTTCGTTAGGTTGAAAAATATTTACTAGTAACTACCAGTAAACAATGGAAACGACGCACCACCAGCTGTGAGTGTCGGTACGGTTGCCAGGGCAGATCTCTTGTGTCATCATAGCAAGCCCAAAGTAGCCAAATGCATGGTATAGTAGCACAGGACGATGTAAAACATAAAGTATTCTTTTTTAAAGTTTATTTATAGATACATAAATTTTTGGTCATTTCATTTGAAACATCAATCTTTGTTAATTAAATTTGAAACAAAAGGAAACTACGATACCGTATTTCTAAATACCGGGTATTTTCATTAAAATATTACATCGCAAGTATATTTTACCTTAACTGTGACTGAATGAATATATTCTCAGAAACAAATATGGAAATGTAATATTTTTGCTGAAATGACGTACGTATTACAGTGGAAAGTGGGATAAAATCATGACGAAAACAATGACTTGCGCTTTCTTTCATTGTTCAAAAGATTTTACCGTAATCGCTTTTCGAATGGTTTTCAGTTAAAAAACTGTTGTATACAATAATATTCTCTCCTAATTGACTTGAATAAATACTACCCGCATTTCAGTGTAAAGTGTTGCAATAACAAATGGTAAACAATTTGCTTTCGGCACTCGGTGTTTCAGGCACTGCGAGCCTCAGCTTATAGGACATAGAGTGTTTTTACTGAAGGTTTTGTTGTTCCAATACCCTCAAAAACTTGGGTCGACCTATAAACAAGGAATATCATAAATTAACAATTTTTTGGTAAAAAAAATCAGGGTTGACCTATAAACGAGGGAGGGTTATAGACGAGTCCATACCAAATTTATGGTTCTGGGATTGTCCGATAGATGGGTCACGCCAGCCATTGTTGACCAAGCGCCATATTCGAGTATCAGTGTTGTGATGCCCTGCAATTTTCGTTGATATTTCAGTGATTAGGCATCTTTCAGTCTTGTATTTTACATCATGTCTTCAAGGGGGAGTAAAACGCCAAAGAGGAAGTATGTGACCCTTTCTGTGAACCAGAAACTGGAACTTATAAGGAAGTTAGAGGCTGGTGCGTCGGTGTCTAGAGTTTGTGACGAGAATGGTGTTAAAAAGCAAACAGTTTCGGACATACGCAAGGCTAAGGACAAACTCATTGCATTTTCTTTGAAATATAATGTTGATGCAACTTCTAAATCATCATCTGTTGGTGCAAGGAAGCGTATGAGAGTGGCAAAAGATACAAATCTTGAGGAGGCAGTGACGAAGTGGTTTGTGAAGCAACGATCCTGTGGTAATGTCGTCCGTGGTGTAGAAATACAAGCTGCTGCTGTTAAGCTAGCAAGTTATATGGGCATCGAGAATTTCGAAGCTAGTGACGGGTGGTTATGGCGATTTAGAAATCGCCATGGAATGTGTAATAAAATTACGCATGGTGAAGCTGGTAGCGCACCCACCGAGGACATCGAACCATTCAGGGAGAGGCTAAATGACTTAATTAAGAGTCATGTTCCAAAGGTAAATGAAATTAACAAGTTGTAATGTCTTATATAGCTAGTTATATGATGTTTACAGCACAGTATTTCCTGTATTTTTGTTACTGTGTTTCATGTTCAGCGTACAGTGTATATACGGTACTATATTTCCCAACCTAACCTAACCTAAATTGGTTAATTCGGACAATCAGCTAAATCGGACCCCCCCCCCCCCCCCCCTCGATTAGTCCGAATTAACGAGGGTCGACTGTAATTGTTGTGCCTGTCATTTTTTCTTATTAAAAATGTGTTTTGTGGCATTCTAAGGCCCCCTTCCTCCGTTGGAATATACCTCAGCTTTTATAATGGGTGTCTATTAGGGTGTGACCGTTGCCCTCCAAAAATAAAAAAATGATCCTACAGTGCTGTTCAAAGTTTTAGTGTTGTGTATTTATCTAGGAAACACCCCTGTAAATTTTCTTGGAGATCGGTGCATGTTTGAGCTAGCACCGTCAGCTTTACAAAATAACAAGGAATATTATTATCTAATGAACAAATTTAGTGAAATTTCTTTTATTAGACTTATAAGATATACTAACACCAAGCAAATGATCGATCATATCAATCTTAATACCCCTAAAACAATATTATAGATTAGTACGAAATACAATAATCCCAATAATTGCATTTCTAGGTTCAAGACCCATTTCTCTCAACTGGTGTACAATGAAAAAAAGAAATACTACTACCCCGCAATGCCTGGAGTGTTTGAGGAGCGCCAGCAGGAGATGGCTGACTTCTTCCGTGAATCTCTAGCCCAACCATTTACACGTGGCGAGTACAAGGAGCTGGTAGAGCTTTGTCTGCTGCTTGTAACTAAAAGATCCGAGCCAGTGAACTTCACGATCGTCTACCCCGGCGCACTTCACAAAGCAAGGTGGCTGGCTAAACTGCTCTATACCCTCAAGATTGTTCTTTTGTCAGGCCAGATCAAAGAGCAGTTCCCAAAGCCGAAGTTGTGACTAAAAGTCAAATCAGCAAGTTAGAGCAGTTTGCTGTGTTCACAGTCGCTGTTTATGTCCCATGGTGGATTGTTTGCCCCGTTCCAGCAAGTGCGCCACTGAATGACTTGAATTTGGTCGAAACCTTGGCTGAATTTGCCCCATATGACGCCACAATAGTTGACAAAGCACGTGTGGCACTCGGTAGACACACTTGGTACCCAACTGAGGAGTTGGCCCCACTGGCTTTGTTCTCGTCCCAAGTACAATAAAGGACAAAAGAGGAGATGAGGAAGGCCCTTCTTTGCCATGAAGGCACTGAAGTTACTAAGAGAGTGGGGCTCATTCATGGGGGCTATGGAAAGCCATATCTTCCCTCTGTCCCAGAAAGTGGCATTGCCCTGGTGGACCTAATTGGGCCTGACTCAAGCCGGTTCTTCACCATTTTAGGCATGCCCTATCAGTTTCTCCACAGTCCAGCCAATGAATGGGCGGATCATGACGACTACCTGAACATGAAACGGGTTGTGGACAAGCTTCAGGTCGTCAATGAGGCTGCAGAGTTTGGTGTAAAACTTTGCCAAGACTTTCTTAATGTTGCCAGGGTTGAGGAGCGCTTTCAATAGGTCCTTCAAGTAGTTGAAAATGACAGACTTCGCATTCCTAATCAGCACAAACGATCATCTGTTTCCGAACAGAAATCATGGTTTCTTGCTCTAGAGAAATAATATCTTGTGAATATATGATAAAACCCCCTAATGTACCATGAGAGAATAAGAATTATTAACTTTTTTGTGTTAGTGATAACAGCTTTTAATTAAGACAGGCAAATGATTTGTGTTAATATCCCTTATGATGGTTGTGTAATCTCATATATAGGCGCGTATGCCGGATAAACAAAATCGCTATTTTTCAAATTGCTGGTGCTCACTTAAATGTGCATGAATCTTCAAACAATTGCACGTGGGTATTTTTTATGTCAATATGCAACACCAAAATTTTGACCAGCATTGTAGGACAAAGTTGGGGCAACTGTCACACCCTAGTGTCTATGAGGAAATGTGTTTCAATTTAGAAGAATTCGGTGTACAGTAAGTCCCCAAGTTACGTACATAATGGGGACCAAAAGGTTGTACTTAACTCGAAATGTACTTAACTCGAAAATCCCCCAACCCTATAATGTTATCTGGAAAATCCTGTGCTGTTTTCCAATCAGCACTCGCCGCCTCACCAGTCACTCGAACATTATGCAGCTTATTTCGCACCTTGAATCGGTTAAACCACCCATTGCTAGCATTGAATGTCACAGTATCATCAGGGTGATCTTTCTTTAGATCGTTGAAAAGACTTAGGGCTTTCTCCTGAATCATACTGAGACACCACAACAGGGGTCAAAACCTTACCAGGTACCGGCGCGCCACAGGACGGTCTGCACTCACACCTCACTCGACGTGAGTTCCGACCGGCAAAAGTAGCCGATGCGTTGTTCCGACCGGCAAAAGTCGCCGATGCGTTAATTTCATGTTTATGCATTTCTGTAGAGATGTTGTATTAAACATACTACAAATTGTACTATTGACTCAAACTTTTAATATCCTTGTGTTTTTACTGAATGTTTTCTCGAAGTCTACTTTTAAATTTACTCCATGGATAAAACGAAAAGATGAACGAAATAACCATCGCTGTGCGCGAGACCTGGAGTAAACAAACGTCCTGTACAGCGCCGTCCTCTCTGGGACCGGCGCGCCAGAGGACGGTAAGCTTTTGAACACTACTCCTCCCACTGGCTTCACCACTCTTACGCTTTACACCAGTCATTGCACACAGAGTAAAGTGTACAAAATAGGGCAGAAATTCACAGGAGAAGTACTGTATGCACAATGACCACACTTGTTGTTTTGGTGCGTCTAGCGTGTCGTCTGCATGGTCAGTGATAGTGGCGGCGCGGTGCGGCTGGCTCGCCCGCCAAATTTAAAAATTGCTCGCCCTTTTAAGACAATATTTTTGCAATTAAAGACTTCAGAAACGATGTACGTATCGGCCGTTTGTACGTAATTCGGATGTACGTAATTCGGGGACGAACTGTATAGAAGTTCTTTTCTGGAATGGAACCTTTTCATAAATTGGGGAATACTGTACCTGCCTTCAGTGAATAAATTTTCTGCTAGACATCAATGCTCTGAATGAGGAAATGTGCTTACATGTTATAAAGTAGATAGATTCATACAGGGGTCCTCGTTATCAGTGAGTAATTGGGAGCATAAAAACATTACTGATAATGAATCTGCTTATAGTGGGGAATTAATTCCATAAGAAATAATGGAAATAGGTCAAATCAGGACCATGACATTATACATGACACTCAAAAAACTTATATATGGTATCTTTTAACAATTATTTACCTTAGAAATATTTGTTAAACATTTGATAACACATTATTTTAAGAAAATAATTAACTTTATAAGTTATTTAGTGTCCTTAAAGTTCATCGAAGTCGATGTGTCGGGGCAATGTAGGTTAAGCCAGGTAGAAATGTTTGCCTTGATTGGATTGATGGAGGTGGGTGTTGGGAGAGGAGGATTAGTTGGAGGATGAAAGAGAGATAGGACTAGGTGGATTGTCCACTCTGACTCTTCTTTCACCTAATCACTTCTAATTTTGCATCTACTGTATACTATAACTAGTGTGCTTCCGTTTGAGCCCTACACCACCCTGATTGCGTTGAAAACTCTTGGCTACAAAAATAATCAAATAAGTCACCACAAAATGAACGTAAAGGTACAACAAAGGCAGGAGTAAACACAACAATGTGCTGGTGTAGATGAAACAAAGTGGGAGACTAGCGTTGGGACACGTACATGCATGAGGATAAAATTTCAATTGATTCAGCTAAAAATCCGTTGTTGCGCAGTGAGTGAATATACTGTACACTCTTATCATGCGGACACCCTGCATTAGGTAATTAAAAAGTTTTATAAGATTCTCACAAGCCCTTTGGTTTGAATTATAATAATAATTCAATATTAATAGAAAAATAATTATATAATTTATATTTCTTTACTATTCATACATGAGAATTGTTTCCATAATATTTTTTTTTTCTTTTCAGTTGCCCTGTTTTATTATGGAGATGACCGCACAAGATGTCAGGCATCTTGTCTAATGGCTCTTCTCATCTTCAATCATGTCATTATTTTTGCTGGAACTGATGAATGTCAAAAACATGTGACCGTTCATGGGAAAAATTTCATCTCTGTACCAGAATTATTGACCTCTAGGGTTCATTTACCTTTTATATGTGATATATACCCTTGGTGTGAGAGAAGTGGGCTGTGTCATGAGATGAGAACAGTACATCACATTCTCAAAGAGAAAGATTGGGCAGTGCTAGACTTCCTTAAAACAGTGTGGGCTGCAGCATTTGCTGGAGGTGTTGAACATATTGATTGTGCCCATGTTCAGTCCTCCAAGTTTTCTGCCAATTTAGACATTGGTGAATATGAAACTACATTACTAAAATCATCAGTTTTGAAACTGGTAATGACAAAAATACTTCTAAACATTGAGAATGCGACTTCACATCAAGATGTCAAGAGAAATGTCAATAATTTGGGGTTTTATATCCAACAAGTTCAGTTTACTTCATGTAAGAATGAAATATTTTTAACTTCAAGCTACTGGAACCAAAGCCTCCAACGTTTCCTTACTTCCCAACCAAATTCTTCAGTGGATGAGCAACTCTTAACACATATATTGAATTCAGTATCTGTCAGCCTTCTGGTAAGTCACACTGATATGTTGTTTTAGGGATAATTTGCTTTTGCTTCATTCCACAACTTTACATACAGGTACACCACTGATTTTCCAGAACCTTGGTTTCAAAGCCTTTCCGGATTATCCGTTTTGCTCGACCAACCGAGATCCTGTAATAATAATTCAACAATACACCTCTGACCCACTAATTATACACCTCCTGTGTCTCTAAAGCACCAAGAACTGCTAGAAACTTAAATTAAACAAGTATTAAATCTAAATTAAATGTAATTTAAATGATTAAATGAAACAGGTTTATTAGTTACTGTACTTACCAAGAATTTTGCAGTATTACTGATCCCAAATTGGCAAATTTTAGAATTTTACTGGAACTGTATAGCTAATCACAATGGTCTGAAAGTTGAGGGCTGTCAGGATTACTGCCTGTTTCATAGTTGACTGTTTCTTCATGGCTTTGTGATGTTGCAGGGGGTACATCCAGGGTACTTGAAGTTGAAGCCACAGGATTTACGGATGTAGGCCTACTGCTCTGATACACATTCTTCTTGGTTATGTTTTTAAACATTTCATCCATGCGAAGTTGTTTTATGTGCTTTGATCTTTCCCTGTGTAATTTTTCGTGCATAAAATAAAGATTCATTAGCTCTTGTTCCATCACGAAGGTACATTGCTCCAGCCCTTTGATAAATTCACCCCACAACTCAATTAATTTTTCAATACAGTAGAATGTCGATATAACGCGAGATACGTTCCAAGAGAGGTCGCCTTAAACCAAATTCGCACTAAATCAAAGTGTTGTTTCATGTAATAATGTAGTTTGGTACTTGAGAGAAACCCAAAATACTAAAAAGACTGAGAGTCTACCCAGATGCAACTTAGCCCATCTCTTAGAATAAACAAAACATTGTTTTTTGTAGTATTATGTTAAAACAAACACTCATAAATGAACACAGCTAAAATTAAGGGATGCGAAATGGTCTGTTTACTGGCTGGGAAGATGGAGGGGAGGAAGGGAGGTGAGGTGATATGTTTGACAGTTGATGCCAAGGTCTAGTGCTTCTTTATTTATCTGTCCTTATGAGTGACTTTAAGTTTTTTTTTTATAAAATGTCACTGAACTGACAAGGGAGAATATAATTAACATTGCTGGAATTCTTATAAGATAGTGATTAATTTGAATATAAACATGCTTTAGCTTGCATTAGACATACAAATTTTCTTTCTAATTTAAGAATCTTGGTACAAAGAGCTTAATTTTTTATCTCGTACAAAATATATGACGTTTATATTCAAATTATTCGCTGTCTTGCAAGGATTCCAGCAATACAAATTATATTCTCCTAACTTTAGTCTGTGACATTATTTAAGATAAAAACTTTAAGCTTAAAACACCAAACCCTGGCTTGGAAGATGGGGGGGGGGGGAGGAGGGAGGGAGGGACGGGAGGGAAGTGACTGTGACATGTTTAACGGTTGGGGCTGAAGGTCTAGTGAAGTATTTATTTGTTTATTTATGTCCTTTAGCTTGAGTTTATGTTTTTTGCTTATAAAGTGTTACAGAAGTGACCGGGGAGAATATAATTTACATTGCTAAAATTCTTATAAGGTAGTGATTAATTTGAATATAAACATGCTGTAGTTTGTACTAGACAAAAATTTTAGTAATCATTTAGTACATTATTTTGAGTACATGTACAGTACAACTTTGCCCTTAGGACAGTGTAGTGTGCCCAGAGAAACATTCGGTGTAAAATTTTTAATATGATGCACCAGATTGACTCGCGCAAAATAGGAAAGATTCGTTATAAATTAAAACATTGTCCTTTATTGTCGGTGTCGCTTTTAGTCAATATAATCTTAAATTAAATCGCTTTAAATCGACGTTCTACTGTACTAAGTCTTTCAGCTGCATCTGTTTCATTTTCATCACTGTCTTCTTCATCACTTTCATTGTTTTTATCAGAATTCATAACAATATCTATAATTTCACTGTTAGTACAGTGATAAACAACAGGTGTTTCTTCGTCGACATTCAGCCAGATTTTCTTCATTAAGATTACAGTTGTTCCTCGGTTAACGAACACAATTCGTTCCAGAAGGTCGTTCGTTAACCAAAAATTTTGTTAACCGAAACCATTGTTTCAATGGGTTTTTGGGTAATTGGTTCCAGCTCACCGAAAATTTCCTAAATTCAACAAAAATGGTAGAAAAGTTCACTTACTTTGAGGTGTGTATGTAGAAGGCTCCTGGATAATAATGATGATGATGATGGGAATTAGAATGGTGGTGGAGGAGAAGGGAGAAGAGAAGGCATTGGGGTGGAAGAGAAGTCACCCCATGGCGCCATTTCACCCATAAAATTTTAGTTCTCTTGGTGAAATTCAAGATTATTTCCTTTAAATCAACACTGCACTGCATTATGTATTGTCAATATGTAAAGTAAATTTCAAAATGACCAATAATTTGCTTGGAAACACAGAAAAAAAGCGTTTAGTTGAAGAGAGTCTCAAGCAAGATGTTACCTCCAGTGAAAACAGAGAGAGACTAACGCCTGTTTGCTGTGTTAAGAGGCTGGATGCCGCACATTAAACTAGTCACTTTACCTTCAATTATGTTCAATAATTGTTAAAATGACTAAAAAATTGAATATTAAACTTTTAAAATTATTGAATAGTATAAATTTCTTGATATTTACTAAAATAGTAAGGAATTTAAGCCCTAGAACCGATTAATGTATAGGCGGACTGATACTAAAGCTGGTTGCCCGGTCAGTGCAAGCGAAAACATGTTGAGGTCGGTTCGTAAGAACTTCGTTAACCGAATTTTTTTTCGTTAACCGAATTGAAGATCCTTATGGAAGGCAGTTCGTTAATCGAAATTACGTTAAACGAGGGGTCACTGTACACTTACTTTGAGGTGTGTATGTAGAAGGCTCCTGGTTGATGATGATGATGATGGGAATTAGAATGGGGGTGGAGGAGAAGGGAGAAGAGAAGGCATTAGGGTGGAAGAGAAGTCACCCCATGCTTCATGCTGCCATTTCACCCATAAAATTTTAGTTCACTTGGTGTGATTCAAGATTATTTTCTTTAAATCAACACTGCACTGCATTATATATTGTCAATATGTAAAATAAACTTCAGAATGACCAATAATTGTACTGTAAAAACGTAAAAATAGTTTATGTTCAAGAGAGTCTCAAGCAAGATGCTTCCTCCACTGAGCAGGGACACACACTGACGCCATTTTGGGTGAGTCAAGTGGCTGTTTGGTGCACTAAAAACTAGTTCCCTGTACTTCCATTATGTTAAATAATTGTTAAAATGACTAAAAAATTTAATAAAAAACTTTTAAAATTATTAAATAGTACAACCTTCTTTATACAGTAGAAGTCCAAAAATCCGGACTGCTTGGGGATTGGGTCGGTCCAGATTTTCGGATTTTCCGGATTCTCAGGCAGTACTTTTAAGATTAAAATTTAAGGAGGAATAAAGAAGAGATGAACAGGTACATTTTGATAGCTTATTCATTAGCAAATATAGCACGCTTCATTTATCAAAACAAGCAGTTTTAAAGAAAAAGCTGTGAATTCTAGAATTTTGTTCTTTGCCTTTTTTATATCATAAATTGTAGACTTTCCAATGTCGTATGTTTCCATTAGAACAGTATTGCTCACACCACGTTCTAGTTTCTTAATTATTTCAAATTTGTCACTCAGTTTCAGCGTGTTCTTCTTTCTCTTCACACAACGAAGTTTATCTACTTAAGGAGCCATTATTATGGGCTTGTACAGTACAGTACTCTGTAAATGGAAAGAGTTGGACTCAAAATAACATACGTTGTCAGAGTTTGATTGCTCGTTTTAAAGTGGCCACCGCGTGGTCACTTGTTGTCACTGTGCAGCTGTGGTGCTCACGCATGCGCACATACATACAAAATCCAGCTAAATTAAAAAAATAAAGATAAATTATTTGAGTTTTCGAAAATTCCGGATTCTTGGGTGGTCCGGATTTCTGGCATCCGGATTTTTGGACTTTTACTTTATTTACTCAAATGGTAACGAATTTAAGCCCTAAAACCGATTATACTGTATTGGTGGACTAATATGTAGTGGATCTCTCCCCTACAACTGCGTATCCGCATTCCAATGCGACAGTATCCTAGCAACCAAGCGAGCTGTTCAGGGGGGGGGGGGGGGGGTTCGCCTCCTGCTACATCTTCCCTAGCAACTGAGTCAAGAAACCAGCGAGTTCCCACGGGTTTACTTGCGGCTGCTGTGTGTATAAGCTCTGTCTCTTCACTGAGATTCATTCTACTCTAAGTTCCTGAACACGCAACATCTCCTCTAACGAAGCTCCTGCACAGATACCTCCTCAAGCACACTACTCACTGAACGTGTCCTCCGAGCAAGCTCCTCACCACATGGCATCTCCAGCACCAGACTGTCTTTCATATACTGTAATATATTTTATATAAGAAAACCACCACCTTAGAGTTTCCATCAATCCCATCCTGAGTGCTAGACAACATAATATCACGAAACCCTACAAATACTACAGCTGGTGAGCAGGCAAAAGCAGGCGAAAACATGTTGTGAAAAATTTGTAAGGAATTCGTTAACCGAATTTTTTCGTTAACCGAAGTGAAGAATCTTATGGAAGGTAATTCGTTAACCGAAATTTTGTTAACCGAGGCGTTCGTTAACCGAGGGATCACTATACTTGCTATATACTTTCTCCCAGGCACTAGCCACGAATCAAAGCACAACTTTCATGTTAAATTCTTTAATAAATGTCTTGAGATGCTTGCCAGCGTTTTATGAAAAGTGTGCGATACTTAGCCTTCACAGAGCGCAGTTTTCCTTGGTCTTGGGGCTGGATCAGTGATGTACACCCACAAAAAAATTATTCGGCTCCCTTACGGCCTGATACAGTATGACACAGGTGCCGAATAATGTTTTAGTGGGTGTATAGTTTGGAGGTAAATACACTGTACAGTAGTACCCCGATCTACGCGGTCAATTGAACCCACAGGGTACCGCGGAAAGTGAAATCCGCGTAAATGGAACAACAGAACATATGGGATTAATTCCAATAGAGACTGGCCCGACCCCCAAACTCCACTTTTTGACGACACACAACTATGTTGTAGTAAAAATTTTATCTTAACTTTATGATTTTCTGCACAAACAAGTAATATAGAAGAGCTTAGGTAAGGAAAAATAAAGATTAAGTTAGGAAAAATAAAGGTTAGGTTAGGAAAACTAAAAGTTAGGTGTAACACTTACTTTAGTAGAAGAGATGGGTCGGCATACGGGGATGGAGGTTGGTTCCGAGGCAGAGGGCAGATTACTGGCCCTCAGGTGAATTGCCATTACTAGGTGCATCACCATCACTGTCAGTTACAGTTGTCAGGGCTTCCCTGACAAATCCCTCAAAGTCACCTTCACTGTCACTATTACTATCACAGAATAATGGATGCACGTATACACGGTGTGGCCCGGAAGGATGAAACTGCCGCGGCTAGGTCGAGCGTCGTCTTTCCTCCCTCCCTCCCTCCCTCCCTCCCCGGGTGGACACGTCATATTACTTTAAACCAATTACAGCTAGCAGCAGAGGGGGTAGGGATGCATGGCCAATCACAGTCCGATACGTCATATGACGTCAGTGATAACGCAACAGAGACATGCACTGCACAACCTTACCGCGCGGCTTGCCCAGGCGGAGGAGGGAGGAAGCGGGAGCAGGCGGGTGGGGCGAATCTAAAAATAGAGTCGAGCCGGACACTCTGCGCGTATATGGGTAGATGAACCGCGGAAAGTGAAAGTTCGGTTCTGGCGAGGCACTGCGTATATGAGAAATCGCGTAAAGTGAAACCGCGTAAAGCGGAGCAATACTGTATGAGCATTTTTCTTACACATGAGTTCAGCTCTGGGGATAGCTGAACAGTTGTCCAGAATAAGAATAATTTTTCAATTTTCCGATAGGCCTACAAATGTGCAGTGTGCTCTGGCTTCTGACACACACACACACACAAAAAAAAATCCAACCATTCTAATGTTATCTCAGTGGTAATCCAGCCATATTTATTTGCCTGGTATATTATTGGGTAAATTTTAATGCCTTTCAAGGCCCTAGGGCATTTACCGTATATCGCGGCCTATAAGGCGGCGGGGTGCATAAGACGGCCCCCCCAAATTTCCATTTAAAAAGTAGCTTTTGAGCTCTATTTGCTGTATAAGACCAGTACCCCAAATGTGACACTTACCCACTGACTCAGTAGTCCTTTACCAACCATCCTTGGTTTCTTAAAATAAGGCCAATTCACTTCAAGTAATGTCATCAAATGTACCCGCTGGTGTAGTGTAAACACTAGTGACGTCACTGAAGCGTCTGCTATTTACCGGTAACTGGAACTAATGTCGGTGTCGAGTAAAATTTTTCCATTTACTTGAAATGAATTTACCGATTTATTTGTTTATTTATTTATTTATAATATACTGTAACATATTAAACACACTGCAAGTATTTTCTTTCATTTATCCGCTTGCTTCGCAAGAGACGATCGGTGGTGGGAGTGTTCCCTCGTCTCCGTGGTGTGACTGTGTTCTGACTATACAACAGGTGGTTCAACAGCAACCACCTTATTCTAATTGTGGTGTTTCATTAGGATTTGAGTGAAAAAGGTTACCGGTATGTTCTTACTACATACGTTTATTACACAAACATATTTATATATATATATATATATATATATATATATATATATATATATATATATATATATATATATATATATATATATATATATATACAGGTAGTCGTCGACTTACGACCGAGATTGGTTACGGCCACCCGGTCGTAAGTTGATCTGGTCGTAAGTCGGCCTATGTTATAATTACCTTACGTATATTATAATGTGTAATGATAATATAATCATCTTTAAGTCATATTTTATCAACATTTTCTTTGTTCATTATTGTTACGGTCGTCAGGTTTAAGTAAATCACTGCATATTACAGGTAGTCGTCGACTTACGACCTATGCGACTTACGTCTGTTCGACTTTACGACCGGCGGTACGACAGTTTTGGCCCCAGCCCCAGTGTAAATAATAAACCAATTGTACTGTAGTATGCAGTGATTTACTTAAACCTGACGACCGTAACAATAATGAACAAAGAAAATGTTGATAAAATATGACTTAAAGATGATTATATTATCATTACACATTACAGTATAATATACGTAAGGTAATTATAACATAGGCCGACTTACGACCAGATCAACTTACGACCGGTCGGCCGTAACCAATCTAGGTCGTAAGTCGACGACTACCTGTACAGTACAATTGGTTTATTATTTACACAACATACAAAAAAAAAAAAATACAGGTGCAAAACATATAAAACATTTTAGTTGCAAAACATACAAACACATACAAACATACAAAAAACATCTTATTGGCCGCTGGTGCTTGGCTGTGGATCGTCGGGGTCGTCAGCTGGGGCAGCCTTTGGGGTAGCCGGAGGAGTTGTTTTTTTCATGAACATGGTGAGCTTTGTCTGAATTGTTCGTTTCTTCTTCTCCTCGTAAATTTCTTGATATGGACGAAACGAATTGCGTGCCATCCGCTCAATCCTTGCAAATCGTTCAATGTTTGGGTCCATTCCTTCAAAATGGGCAAGAAGTTTATTTAGTAGAGATAAACCTTCTGATAATCCCTTAGTGGTGAACGTCCTTTGTGGCTCCTCCTCCTCTTCGTTATCCGCTGCTTCTCTCCTTTCTTCTTCTGCTACATTTTCTTCTTCCAATTCGATTAGCTCTTCATTTGTAAGTTCCTCTGATTCTTGGTCTAGCAACTCCTCAACATCTTCCACTTCACATTCCAAAGAAAGATCTTTTGCCAGTTTTACTATTTTTTCCCGAATAACTTCAAGCTCATTTTCACTGTCAAATCCTGCAAAAGTATGAACATAGCGCTTAACACACTTTTTCCAGATGCCATTCATGCACTTCTCCGTCACAGCCTCCCAGGCGTTTGCCAGATTCTTGATACCCATAAGAATGTTGTACTGTTTCCAAAAGTCACGCAACGATAGTTCTGGGTCGGCATCTATAGCGGCTATGGCTTGGGCAAAGGTGGTTCGGAGATAGATAGCCTTGAAAGTAGCAATTGAACCTTGGTCCATAGGCTGCAAAATTGAAGTCGTGTTTGGCGGCATAAAAATCACTTTCACGTCCGGATGAATATCTGATAGATGAGGTGGATGTCCAGGCGCATTGTCCAGTAGCAATAAAATCTTGAAAGGAATTTCTTTCGTCAAACAATATTCACGAGCTTGAGGAATAAAACAATTTACAAACCAGTCTTCAAACAGTGCCTGTGTCATCCATGCTTTACGGTTAGAACGAAAGTAAACGGGCAGCGTGTGCTTGTTTACATTTTTCAACGCCCGCGGGTTTTCTGAATGGAAGATTAGGAAAGGTTTCAGCTTAAACCCCGCGATGTTCCCGCCAAGCAGCAGAGTAAGCCTATCCTTAAATGCTTTAAATCCAGACATGCTTTTGGCTTCTTTTTGGATGTAAGTGCGTTCTGGCATCCGTTTCCAATACAATCCCGTTTCATCCACATTAAATATCTGCTCTGCTAGATATCCCTCATCCGTAATTAATTCATCCAGACTGTCAACAAACTTGCGTGCTCCTTCCTCGTCTGCACTCGCTGCTTCCCCAGTCACTCGAACATTATGAAATTGAAATCTTTTCTTGAATCTCTTGAACCAGCCAGTACTTGCTGCAAATTCTTGACTGTAGTCTTCTCCGGCGCGCTCCTTCAAAGTCTGAAATAGACTTCTAGCCTTCGTCTGCACAGTAAAAAGGCTTAACGGTGTCCGTTTCTGGATCTGATCTTCCATCCAAATGTAAAGTAATTTCTCCATTTCGTGGAGAGGCCCAGTCCGTTGCTTCGTTATAACTGTCGCTTGCATGGGTGCAGAACCTTTCACAGCTTCACGAATCCTTTCTTTATCCTTCAAAATCGTCGACACAGTAGAGTGTGATAGCGTCAGATCACGTGCAATCTCATTCACTTTCTTACCCCCTTCGTGCTGTTTAATCACCATCATTTTAGTGTTTAAATCAATGGCCTTTCTTTGCTTCTTGGCAGGTTGAGGAGTAGATGAAGACAGTTTCCTCTTGGTAGACATCTTGGGGGGGGTGGTGGTTCAAGAAAAATTTCCGAGACAAAAGAAAGGCACAAGGCAAACAGACACGGAGGGAAGTGTGCTGTACCAGCGAGCGTGTTTGTAATTGAGCGCGGGGATGCGCGCGGCTCCAGCTCCCGGCAGCGTCAGGAGGCTGGGGCCAAAACTGTCGTACCGCCGGTCGTAAAGTCGAACAGACGTAAGTCGCATAGGTCGTAAGTCGACGACTACCTGTATATATATATATATATATTTATATATATATTTATATATATATTTATATATATATTTATATATATATTTTTATATATATTATTATATATATTTTTATATATATATATATATATATATACTATGTACAACAAATGAATGTTCAATGAATTATTTATGGTGCATTAGGGTACTGGGCCACTTCAGACGGGCTATAAATAGACTTGTTATCTCCCCTCCATCTCACCCCGAGCCAGACGGAAGCGCCTTGGTAAATAACATTTGTTTGCTTATTTTCCATTTACTTGAAATAAATTTACCGAATTATTTGTTTAATTATTTATTTATAATATACTGTAATATATTAAACACACTGTAATTATTTTCTTTAATTTATAAACTGTTTTTCGACAAAGGAATGTTCTCCAGTCGTGTTTCATTAGGATTTGAGTGAAAAAATATTACGTACTTACTACATACATTTATTACACAAACATATATATATATATATATATATATATATATATATATATATATATATATATATATATATATATATATATATATATATATATATATATATATATATATATAATCAACGACCTCACCAGCAAGGAATCGAACCCTCAAAGTCCGCGTGTTATATGGACTAAAAATGAAGTATATATATATATATATATATATATATATATATATATATATATATATATATATATATATATATATATATATATATACATATATATACATATATATACATACTTTCTGCCTCATTTCCACACAATTGCAGTTTCAATTGTTCCTCTTACTTTGACAACACAACATGCATACAGTATATTATTTCTCAGTTTTTATCTTTTTTTTTAATTTTTGTATTTATTTATAGTTAGTTACTTAAAATAAGGCCAATTCATTTCAAGTAATGGCATCAAATGTTACCCGCTGGTGTAGTGTAAACACTAGTGACGTCACTTAAGCGTCTGTAATTAACCGTCGATAGTTTCAAGAATTAATGCACCCATTTATTGAATATTCTTTGTAAAAAAATAAAATTTAAATCAATTATTTATAGGAGATAAATATTATTATGAGTAAATATAACGATATGCATTACTGACCACCTCCACGGCTAAAAATAGCTCAATCTCGCGGTCACTTTCCCTTTCTTGCTCCTCACTGGCAAATGGGGGGGGGGGGGAGGGGGGGCATGGGGAGGGGTGTGTGATGATAGCTGTGTTTATTACAGGGTATGTTAGACAGGTTTATAATACATTTTTATTATTTTAATATACCGGTAATCTTAATTTGAATCCAGCTTGCCAAACGTAAGTTTCAGTATAAAATAATTACTGGTAGGACTTTGTGAGTGGCTTACGATGTTTCCATCACCACTCGTGACACAATATTTAAGACGTAAGAATTTTATATTTGTTGCTTAAGACGACCCCCTAACTTTGGGCAGATTTTTTTATTGTTCAAATTTCGTCTTATAAGCCGAGATATACGGTACTTTTACCTATCACCAGTGGCTTACATCTGTGTGTGCCTGCTGCATTTGAGCACCCTAGGATGGTAACTCTATCCTCATATGTCTGAATCCTGTGGGCCCTTCTTTGTCATCTGTTGTTAATGTCCTATGTGTGCATTGCCAATATAATGCAGTTTCATCTGCATTATACACCTGCTCGAGACTGGAGTGCTTGTCAGTTACAAGCTTATCAAATTCGTCCACATGCTTGGCAGCTCCTTTGTGGTTTGTGGACTGCTTTTCTCCACACACTTTACGCATGAGAATTCCATGACACTTCTTAAACCTCTGAAACCATCCTTCACTATAGTCACACTCATGTTCTAATTTAAGTTCTTTATGGAACAACTTAGACTATTCCATTAGCAAGCTACCTGTCAAGTCCACTCCAACGTTGTTGAAACCATTCCATCATCACTCGATCATGTTCAGTACTCTCACCATCTTTCATAGGTTTTCTAATGCTCATTTGCTTCTTGGAATCACTGTCTGAATAGAATTTCAATATTTTGTCCCATTGTTTATTGATATCATAAACAGTTATGAAACTATCTCCTTTTCCTATTACCGTTGGGCCAAACGGAATTTTATAAAAAGAAAGACCGCTGTCCTGACTAACTCTTCTTCTAGTAAATCCATCTAGTCATTAACCAAAGACGTCTGTAATAACTTCTGCATTCCCTCTTTTCCTCCTCTTTTCCGACCTGATAAAGCCAATCTCTTGGCACCTTATTCTCCTCTAACTCCACCTTAGACGATTCCAACTCTATTCCTCCTACTCCTGCTCCTCCTACTGAACCTATGCACTTTCCTATAATTTCTACTTGTAGGGTTGCTGGTGTGTTATCCAGATTGGGTGTGAGTAAGGCACATGGAAAGGACGGAATACCCCCTCGTGTTCTAAGGGATTG
Source organism: Homarus gammarus (assembly GCA_958450375.1). Classification (NCBI taxonomy): domain Eukaryota; kingdom Metazoa; phylum Arthropoda; class Malacostraca; order Decapoda; family Nephropidae; genus Homarus; species Homarus gammarus. The sequence goes on along the minus strand of CAUDMG010000807.1, from coordinate 128,872 downwards.
TGCTGAAATTCTAGCCCCTGCGCTTGCTCGCCTCTTTCGCCCTTGCCTCAAAACCCAAACTTTTCCTTCTTCTTGGAAGCATGCCTTGCTTCAGCACCATCCTGAAGAAGGGTGACCATTTTAATCCCTCTAACTGTCGCCCCATTGCCCTAACTTCATCCCTCTCAAACATTTTCGAAAATATTTTAAACTCTCATTTTCTCCGTCACCTTGAACGCTTTTTTCTTTTGTCGGATCACCAGTATGTCTTTCGCCAGGCGAGATCTACTGGTGATCTGCTCTCCTACTGCACCCATCTCTGGTCATCCTCTCTTAGGGATTACAGTGGTCCCTCGGTTAACGATTTACCTTCCATAAGATTCTTAACTTCGATTAACGAGCAATCCCTCGATTAACGAGTTTTTTACGAGCCGACTTCAACATGTTTTCGCTTGCATTTGGCGGTCCACCATCTGTAGTATTAGTACGCCAACACAGTAATCGGTTTTAGGGCTTAAATTCCTTACTATTTTAGTAAATATCAAGAAGTTTATACTATTCAATAATTTTAAAAGTTTAATATTAACTTTTTTAGTCATTTTAACAAGTATTGAACATAATTGAAGGTAAAGAAACTAGTTTCTGGCGTGCCATCCAGCCTGTTAACACACCAGACAGGCGTCAGTCTCTCTCTGTTTTCACTGGAGGTAACATCTTGCTTGAGACTCTCTTCAACTAAACTCTTTTTTTCTGTGTTTCCAAGCAAATTATTGGTCATTTTGAAATATATTTTACATATTGACAATATATAATGCAGTGCAGTGTTGACTTAAAGAAAATAATCTTGAAATACACCAAGAGAACTAAAATTTTATGGGTGAAATGGTGCCATGGGGTGACTTCTCTTCCACCCCAATGCCTTCTCTTCTTCCTTCTCCTCCACCCCCATTCTAATTCCCATCATCATCATCATCATCATCCAGGAGCCTTCTACATACACACCTCAAAGTAAGTGTACTTTTCTACCTTTTTTGTTGAATTTAGGCAATTTTTGGTGAGCTGGAACCAATTACCCATAAACCCATTGAAACAATGGTTTCGGTTAACGAGTTTTTCGGTTAACGAGCAACCTGCTGGAACGGATTGTGCTCGTTAACCGAGGGACCACTGTATGGGGAAACTTTCATCGTGGCCCACGACATCTCCAAAGCATTTGACAGGGTATGGCACAAGTCATTGCTTTCTAAACTTCCCTCTAATGGTTTCTCTCCCCCACTTTGTTCTCTAATTTTTAGCTTCCTTGAGAACCGATCCATTGCAGTTGTTGTCGAGGGATAGACCTCTCTCTATCAGTAGTGGTGTCCCACAGGGCTCTGTTCTTTCACCTACTCTCTTCCTTCTTTTTATCAATGATTTACTTCACACTATGACTAATTTTATTCATTCTTATGCTGATGATTCTACTCTTCACTCTTCTTCACATTTTTCTTTTTCCCCTAATTTTCAAACTAGATCTGTTTCTAGAGCTGATAGAATTTCATTTATCAATGTGGATCTGTGCACCATCTCCGAATGGGGAGGTAGAAAACTTGGTTAAATTCAATAATAATAAAACTCGGCATTTACCAATGACACTTTCCAAATTAGATGATCTTCCACCAATCACATTTCAGAACACAACTATTCTGCCAAGTTCTAAAAGAGATATGTTAGGTCTCACCATTTCCTCTAAAATGTCATGGAAGCCACACATCCACAACATATCTAAAGCTGCCTCCTGATAGCTGGGGATGCTGTACAGATGCTGTAGCTACTTCACTCCTGAGCAGTTGCTTCAAGTTTATAAGGAATTCATTTGTCCTAACTTGGAGCACTGCTCTCATATCTGGGGTGGTTCTTCTTCTGTCCATCTGTTAGATAGGGTGGAATCAAAGGCATTTCGTCTTATTGACTCTTCCTTTAGTTGATAAACTTTCTTCCCTTTCTCTTTGCTGCAATGTTGCTTCACTCTCTCTTTTACAGGTACTTTAATGGGTAATGTTTGGTGGATTTGGCATCCTGTGTACTACCTGCAAGGCTGTGGGCTCATAACACTCGTCTTGCCCGCAGTGCTCGCAGTGCCCCCAGTTTCTCTGTGACTGTCTGTGACACTAGAATAACACGTTATAGTACATCCTTCTTTCCTCACACAGACAAACTGTGGAATGCTCTGCCTTCTTCTGGTTTCCATGCTCATACAATCTGTCTCATTTTATAAAGCTGATTTTCCATCATCTTCGTGGTGTAGATTGACATACGGTAATCTTTTTCTTTTAAATTTATTTATTTTTTTTTTTACTCCTATATTTTTGCCCCCGAGGCTGTATTGTGGGGTGATGACCTGTGCCCAGGTGGGGTATTCCCTGTAAATAAATAAAAAAAAAAGTTGACAAACCAATACCATACGTATCACACAGCTTCCGGACAGAAGCACCACGGTCCAGTTTTTTCAACAGTTCTACCTTATTTTGTATCGATATGGACTGGTGTTTACGCTGGACACCACCACTGATACTTGCACTTTTCTTTGAAGCCATACCCAGGATTAAATGTAAGCAAAAGAAGCTAAAAATTGCACAAAATCGAGGGATCACCACTAACAACTGCAGTGTAAACAATTAAGTGAGCGTGCCCCACATGCAATGCTATCTGTGGCCGCCCAGTAAACTAGTCTGGCGGTCTCGTAATTTTGTCCAGACTAAAAGAGGTGCAGGACCATCAGTTCCTGGAAAATCGGTGGTGGACCTGTAATAATATTTACATTAATTGAATAATTTCTAGTACAAGTTGTACCTCTCTAGTCCGGCATTCTGTGGTCGGGAAACTCCCATGGTCCGGAACGATTTTAGTTTGCCCAATAGCCAACATCCCTGATGTAATTCAAATGTAATTTGAGTTCCAGTACCATCACTCCACTTTGGAAGCAGAATTATGATATTATTAAAGGTAAATTAAATAGTATTTTAACAGTATTACTTTTTCGTATTTATTTATTTCCTATCTTATGTTTTTATGCTTTATGTAGGGTGTTTTGAGGGTGAATTTCCATGGTCTGGAAATTTCCAAGGTCCGGCATCGGTCAGGTTCCAAAGTTGACGGACAAGGGAGGTACAACCTGTATGTGGAACAGTCTTAATTTCATCTTACTGTCTTGTGCAGTAGACGTGTATTTTTCTAATGCGGTTTCAACTATAAGCGGATTACCCCGGTGGGTTGGGTTACAATTTCTAATTTCAAACTCAAAATTTTCAAAAATTTTATGTCTAGTGCAAACTATAGCTTGTTTATATTCAAATTAATCACTATTTTATATGAATCCCAGCAATGCGAATTATATTCTCCCAGGTCAGTTCATTGACATTTTATGAGAGAAAAGATTAGTCACTCTAAAGGACTGATAAATACTAAATGCACACAAGACCTAAGGCACCAACTGTCAAACATATCACCTCCCTCCCTCCCTCCCTCCCTCTTCTCCCCCATGTTCCCAGCCAGGGTTTGGTGGTTTTAGGCTTAAAGTTTTTATCTTATAAAATATCACAGACTAAAGTTAGCAGAATATAATTTACATTGCTGGAATCCTTGCAAGACAGCGAATATTATGAATATAAACGTCATATATTTGCACAAGAGAAAAAAATGAATTACCTGTATCACATTACAGTAGTGATTTATGTGGTCTAGTGTATGTTTACGTGTATATATATATATATATATATATATATATATATATATATATATATATATATATATATATAAATAAATATATATAGTGATTTAAGGGCGATTTAGAAGTGTTTCTGACTTTACGTGAGGTCCCAGGAGCACAACCCTCGCATAAGTTGAGAGTCTTCTGTATGTTGCTTTGGAAAGTTCCATGTAGTATTTTGAGTTATAGTTCCATGTAGTATTTTGAGTTATAGTTCCATGTAGTATTTTGAGTTATAGTTCCAGGTAGTATTTTGAGTTATAGTTCCATGTAGTATTTTGAGTTATAGTTCCAGGTAGTATTTTGAGTTATAGTTCCAGGTAGTATTTTGAGTTATAGTTCCAGGTAGTATTTTGAGTTATAGTTCCAGGTAGTATTTTGAGTTATAGTTCCAGGTAGCATTTTGAGTTATAGTTCCAGGTAGTATTTTGAGTTATAGTTCCAGGTAGTATTTTGAGTTATAGTTTTTGTTATTTTTTATTTACTCCATTTTTATTTTATTATTTTTATTTTTTTATTTTTTTTTCCCCGGGGTTATAAATGTAAATGACCTTTTATCTCCGTAATGGGAATGAGAATGGAGGATTTTTTAATAATTTATTATTATTATCAAGTTTGTTGAGTTTTTATTTAATTTTTTTTATTTGAGTTAAATTAGAGTCATTTGATTTAAATCAGATTTGTTTTCAAATTTGTTAGCAGTAGCCTCACCCTCAGGTGTTGAATGAGTCTTTTCCTCCGATGGACTTGGTCATTCTAAACTAAGGAACCACATTGGTATAGGAAAAGCATATTTATGGTCAGAGGATCATAAAGGATGTAGGGTTGAGGGTTTAACTCTGACCCAGTGACTCATTTACCTTAAAAGTCACCAGCACACCAGTAAGGATTAATTTATATCCAGATAAGAGCAGTTTCTACAAGTTTGCATTTTTTACAAGCATATACTTTCTGTCACTGGTTTTCATACCGTTACAAGACAGGCTTTGTCACGGGATTTTCTGTGCTGGAGATCACAAATTTTTCACCTCTGCCTTTGGTTCTGGAATTTTATTTTTTAAAATTTAAGCTTCCTTTTATATACGTTGACAATCCTTTATCCGAAATCCTTGGGGCCAGATGCATTTCGGATTTCAGATTTTTTTTTTTCTCTCTCTCTCTCTCTCTCTACAGGGATCAGCCCACCCGGGCACAGTTCACTGATCCACATTGGGGCCTGGGGGCTAAAATATAATAATAATTATGATAATAGTAATAATAATTCATATGTATAGGTCGTGTTTCTCACTTCTGATCTTTTTGTCATTCCTGTATTTCTTTATTATTATGATCATTATTATTACAGTATTATTGTTATTGTTATCATTAATTTTATTATTATTATTATTATTATTATTATTATTATTATTATTATTACAGTGACCTCTCCGTTAACGAACTCAATCCGTTCCAGAAGGTCGTTCGTTAACCGAAAAGTTCGTTAACCGAAACCATTGTTTCAATGGGTTTTTGGGTAATTGGTTCCAGCTCACCGAAAATTTCCTAAATTCAACAAAAATGGTAGAAAAGTTATCTTACTTTGAGGTGTGTATGTAGAAGGCTCCTGGATGATGATGATGGGATTTAGAATGGGGGTGGAGGAGAAGGAAGAAGGCATTGGGGTGGAAGAGAAGTCACCCCATGGCACCATTTCACCAATAAATTTTAGCTATCTTGGTGTAATTCAAGATTATTTTCTTTAAATCAACACTGCACTGCATTATATATTGTCAATATGTAAAATATATTTCAAAATGACCAATAATTTGCTTGGAAACACAGAAAAAAAGCATTTAGTTGAAGAGAGTCTCAAGCAAGATGTTACCTCCAGTGAAAACAGAGAGAGACTAACTCCTGTTTGCTGTGTTAAGAGGCTGGATGCCGCGCATTAATCTTGTCACTTTACCTTCAGTTATGTTCAATAATTGTTAAAATGACTAAAAAATTGAATATTAAACTTTTAAAATTATTAAATAATATAAACTTCTTGATATTTACTAAAATAGTAAGGAATTTAAGCCCTAGAACCGATTAATGTATTGGCAGACTGATACTAAAACTGGTTGCCCAGTCAGTGCAAGCGAAAACATGTTGAGGTCGGTTCGTAAGAATTTCGTTAACCGAATTTTTTTTCGTTAACCGAATTGAAGATACTTAGGGAAGGCAGTTCGTTAATCGAAATTACGTTAACCGAGGGGTCACTGTATTATTATTATTATTATTATTATTATTATTATTACTACATTTTTGCCCCCCAGGCCCCGATGTGGGTCAGAGACCTGTGCTGCCCGGGTATATGTTTTGTTTGTGTTGTTTATTATATTAGATATGTAATGAAGGTATAATTTCAGGTATACAGACCATTTTTAAAGGGCGGGGTAGCAGTATACCCACAAATCTTGCAACTGTTGCTTAATGAACTGAAGAACCAAGACAGTGCCCTGCACTATACTTTACAAAGAACAGGTAAGTCACTTTTCTAATGAACCATTTACAAAGGTATTATGAATTTTTAGTACAAGATGGTATTGTCTATTTAACTAATGATGGAGAAATAAAAAGAAAATTGGTTCTTGAACAATATCAGATTTCTGGCAGAGGCAGTAAAGCCAGACAGCCCCTTCATTACAGATTGCTTACAAGGGGACTACAATTTACCTTCCATACATAATAAAGAAAGATGGGGCTGAGTTATTGATTCATGTGGGTATACTGTACTAATAGTCTCTCTCTCTCTCTCTCTCTCTCTCTCTCATTGTATTTATAGTTTACATTACTATGTTAGTTTACAGTGTAGTAGGATACTGTAGTGTAGTAAGAATACAATTGTGTATTTATGGTGTAGCAGGTTATAGGTCGCTTTGTGTAAAGATACCTATTTCAAAACCCAACCTCTGTTTCAAGATGAATAATATCCTTATATTAGTTTTACATCTATAAGTATAATAGATTTAAAGGAGTTGGAAGATGTTGTCTGCAGCTGTGAGTAGCGGCCATCACTTGGTGTGTACAGTAAAACCTCGGAAGTCCGGATTTCAGATAGTCCAAACCCTTTCAGGGCAAGAAATATTTATCCAAACCCTTAACCCTTAAATCCCAGGTGACACTCCTCTATGCTCACTAAGGTTCTGTAGATGATATAGAAGTTGACTTTTGACTTTTTGAAAAGAACTCTTCAAGTGATGGTTGAACTGAAACATTCTTCTTTTTGTCATTAATCTCTCTGTAGCATCATAGACATTCAGTAATACCTCTATGAACCTTGGTGAATCTTGCTGTGTTGGGTTCTTGCTGTTCTAATTTAACCCTTACGCCCCGGGTGACGTACTAAGACGCCCGACTTGCATGTCCTGGGTGACGTACTAAGACGCCCGACAAGCATGCCCTGGGTGACGTACTAAGGTGCCCGACCAGCATGCCCCGGGTGACGTACTAAGGTGCCCGACTAGCATGCCCCGGGTAACGTACTAAAACGCCCGACTAGCATGCCCCGGGTGACTTACTAAGACTCGGTCCATTTCCTGCCAGTGTTTAAATGCCCAGCGCGGGTTATCAGGTTCCAGTGAGACTATTTGCCTGTCACGCCACACATTCGGCCACGGGGAAGCTTCCTCAATGTAATTACTTACTTTTGTTTGTGTCATTTTCAGTGTTTGTCCATTTTATAATGTTGTATCAATGTAATATTGATAAAAGTTGTGTACAGTCATGCGCTGGTTAACGTCCGATCGCATATACGTCCCCCCCCCCCCCCCGCCAACTGTCAAATCTTATCTCAAATAAATAAATAAACAAACAAGCGCCAGACATTCTATCACCTCACCTCCCGCCCCCTCCCCCCCTCTTCCCACCACTCGTGTTCAAGATAAAAGATTGGTGATTTCTTTATGTTTATTTTATATAATATCTCAGACTAAAGTTAGGATAATATAATTTGCATTGCTGAAATCCTTGCAACACAGAGATTAATTTGAATATAAACGTTATATATTTTGCTCAAGATATAAAAAATGTAGTAAATTAGTGTACAATACTGTAGTACATTTTATAGAAAAAATTTCTACTGTATTTTTGGGTAGATTTACATAAATTTCTTCATTTATTTTCATACATTTACATGCACACACCATACTAAAAGAAACGTAAAAGAAATACTGTAAATGACATTAATAATAATAATAATAATAATTAACGGTTTATTGAAAGAGCTTGGCAGCCAGAAGGCTGAAAATATACAGTTACATATTTGGGGAGTGGGTTACGAATTACAAATAATATACAAGTAACATAAGTGACACAAATAAGACATATAATAACTTAGATGGGGAAAAGCTCAAACTACAGTTCAATTCAACATAGTGACAGTGTTACAGTATTACAAGTTATTGATAATTTTTACAATGGTTGGGACTGGGCTGTTCTTATAGCGATCAGTTCGTGCACGTATGGGCTGGATGCGGTTGTGGTGTCGAACAGCAATTCTCGGACAAGGGACCTCGGGTGGTAGTAGGAGCCGGTGTCGGGGATGGTGTAGAAGCTTCTTACCAAATTTGCAGATGAGGTCGTGGTGATGGTCATTAGTGCAAAGCTGGAGTGCACATGTACTAATTTGATTGCGGTACTAAAATTGTTATGCCTAGTGCGAATTACAACATATTTATATTCAAATAAATAAGTATTTTACAAGAATCCCAGCAATGTTAATTATATTCTCCTAGGTCATATCACTGGTATTTTAAAATGAGAGAAGCTTAGTAGGACTGTTAAATAAACACACAGAGACCTTCGCCTCAAACTTATCACCTCAACCCCCCCACCCCCTCGCTGGGTGGCGTAGCTGGCTCCGTCAGTCCCCCCCCCCCCCCCAGCCAGGCTTTTAGGCTTACAGTTTTTATCTTATATAATATCTCAGACTAAAGTTAGGAGATTATAATTTGCATTGCTGGAATCCTTGCAAGACAGCCATAATTGGAATATAAATGTCATATATTTTCCTCAAGAGATAAAAATTGTTGTACATTAGTGTACAGTACTGTAGTACATTTTATAAAAAAGTTTTTCAACTGTATTTTTGGGTAGATTTACATAGATTTTTTTGTGCAAAGCTGGAGTGCACGGGTACTAATTTGATTACAGTGCTAAAATTGTTTTGTCTAGTGCATATTATAGCATTAGGGTGTGTCATACGGAGGCGAATTTTTTTTTTTTTTTGAGTTTGAAAAATCGGCCCATGGTATTAATGATGTAGTTCTATGTGCAGAATCATGTGATATCTTCAGATTTGAAAAGTTTTCATTTTTTGCTAGGTAAATTTTAACTTGAAATCTTATGAAAATTCAGTATTCCCACCCTTTTACCAACACCACTAAATAGCTTATTTAAAGTAAAGTAAATGTATCAGGTTAATTTATTAGGATGAAAATGATCCAGAATAGTGAAACGAATGATCTTGACACGTTTATTAAATTTAATATTCCTTTAGAAAACAAAATCATCAAATACAAAAACCGGTTTTACTACTACGACCCGGTGTTGCTGCACACCATAGAGAACATGTCTTTCTTGCTTCTGTTTCTACTCATCACCTCCCTGCTGACCACCTGAGCTCGGATGTAGCCTTCCCTCCTCTCCTGGCTGTACACGTGACTGCTGGCCTCGCTCACTTGCTGTACACAATGCTCTATACTCTGGGTGTGCGAGGGCCAGGCAGGGACATGCATGGGGTTGTCCAGGAAAGCTCTGACTTGAACATTGGTGAGGCTGCAGGTAAGAGGGGGCTCACTGCCAGCCTGGATGTTATCCAGATCTATGAGATCAGTGAGGGTCTTGGCACCTAGATTGACTTCAGGAGTCTTCCTGACCCTGAAGGAATCGTCACCAACTGATTCGTCATGCCCAGATCCTCTCATAAGTCTCATATCCAAGATCTTTTTGACTGCCACTCTTCTCTCCTCCTCATCCTTACTGCAGAGCATTGTCTGCAGAACTGCCTCGGGATGAGCATACCAGGAAGATCTCCTCACAGTCTGCACAACCTTCCTTGGCTGACTCCTCAGGAGCTCAAGCTGGAAGAGAACATGCCTTTGACCTTCGGAGAACGATGACTTGACCTTGGTGTTGAACCAATTTGGCAAGTAGACACTCACGATGAATTGGACAATAAGTCTCAGGTTGTGAAGCTGGTTCCCTTTCAGTTTATGATGAGCGACCCAAATTCTGCAGAACCTGAGAGCCGTTGTGAGCCACCTAGAATGTGAGACTGGACCTATCTGCAGGTAAGCAAGTCTATCAGGCATGACCCCAGTTTTGATGGCACTGCAAATCATGTAACCATAGTACTGGTCAGTACTCAGGTCGTCAATGACAGTATGTGCAAGCTCAACGAGTGGAGGGCCAACTGTGATTTTTTCAAAGCTCGGATTTATTTCTAACTCAGTGGCAGAGTCCAGCATCTTGCCAAGAGGACCAGACCATCTGTTGTTTGAAAGAGTCTTGCCATCTAGCTCCTGGATCAGATGTCTGAGTGGCAACTCGTTGGTGTGGAGGTCACAAACAATCCAGACCAGCTTCCTCCCAATCTTCCGCTCTATCCACTGTATGACCCCCCCTTGCCACCCTGTGTTCGTGTTGGTGCTGTTACCTCCAATGGCCTGCAGGGTCTGGTCTACGTTCCTCTCTCTGAGCCAATTCACAATGTTATCTGCCACTATCTCAGCTGGTTTCCTGATGTCATCTTTCTCTGGAGTGAAATGCCACAAATACTTCCCTCCTGGTTCACTGCAGCAGGAGTAGTGTTCCTCCTTCACCATGGCAGGGAACAACTTGTCAGAATCTCCAACTTTCATGAACACTTTAGTGTCATCCCTTCTCCCATCAAAGAACAAACAATTGATTCCATTTTCTCTTATCCCCTTATCAAACTCCTCTTCTAGGTTACTGACAAGTTTCTCCTGAGCTCTCCTTACTTTGTTATGATCTATCACCAGGTGAACATCATCAGGTGTTATCAAACCACCGTCAACCCAGGCAGCTGTTGCTATCTCTGCAGTTTCTCTGAGACCAGTGTGGTGTCGCATGCTGGCCAGAGCTATGCTCGGGATATCTTTCCTATTTCGAATCTTATGCCTGGAAGGTTTGGGATCATTATTTTCTGGGTTAGGGACAAAGTCACCATTCTCCTGGTCAGCACTCGGATCAGCCATGGGGAAGTCATTAAACTCTGAATCAGCTTGACTCCAATCATCGGCCATTTTTTACCTCACCCTGGGCCTTCTCAAGTCTCTTTTCCTCGGCAACTCTTCTCCTCTTCTGTCTCTCTGTGGCAGCCTCCTGTCTCTTGGACTCCGGAATATCTTGGCTAGAAATCATGAGAGCCCCTATACTGCCAGTCTTCTCTCTCTGTGCTTTGACAAATGCCAGTTCGATCACAGGAATCTTCAGTTCACGCTTGCAAATACAGGAGATGTGGGCCTCGGATTTACAGTCACGATCGCATCCAAACTCAGGGCAGAGAACAATTGGGCACTTGCAAGTAATTATGTCAAATAACTGGTCCAGTTGCTTGGCAAAGCTGTCCTTAACTGCAAGTTTTCCTCTCCCAAGAGAGATATCTCTTGCCTTTTCCCAACTGGCTAGCAGTCTCTCACTAATCTTCTTCTGACTTGTTATGACTGGAGGCTTGAACTGAGCATTAGCCAGAGTGTACTGTGCCAAGACAGCTTTGGTCATATCACTGGCAATGTCTTTGTTTGTGTAAGTTCTTTGGTTCTTTTCACTGATTTGCCTGATTAAAACACCGTATCTCAAAGCATCTCTCAATGTAGGCAACTCCGACTTCAGGAGCTCTCTCCCAGACCCAAGATAGTGACTGAGATGGCTGGATTTTTGGTTCCTCGTCCTGACACAAGCAGCCATCGCAAATATTATCAACTTATAAATGCATCAGAATCTGAAACAGAAAAAAATATTGTTAGTTGGGTTGTTAAAGAATGAAGTCAGAAAGCAATGTTCACTATTTAATTGTAATGCACTAATGCAGTTGTACGTTAGATTTTCGATAAATTTCACGCTAAAATTTACCTAGCAAAAGGTTGCAAAATATTGAAACTGAAATTATTTTCTGTTTATATACACTAAAATCTACCAAAAAAGTGATGGGCCATTAGTTTTAGCTGATCTTCCCTCCTATGACACACCCTATTATAGCATGTTTATATTCAAATTAATCAGTATGTTACAAGAATCCCAACTATGTTAATTATATTCACCCAGGTCATTTCACTGGCTTTTTATAAGAGAGAAGCTTAGTCACCTAAGAACTGATAAATATACACGCGTTAGACCTGGGACTGTGCCAACTGTCAAACGTACTACCTCCCCTCCCCCCACGCCCCCTCGCTTGCTCCCACCCTCTCCCCCATCTGCTCGGCGTTGCTGGAATCCCTGTAAAACAGTGAATAATTTAATATAAACGTCATGTATTTTGCACAAGAGGTAAAAATTAATCACCTGTATCACATTACAGTAGTGATTTAACAGTAAAAGTGTATATGTATGTATATAGCATTCCACATACACATTAGTACAAATAAAAAGTTTATATGATGATTGAACAACGTCTATTTCGGTTAACGTCACGTTTCCAAGAGCGTATCTAGGACGTTAACCAGCGCATGACTGTAATTTGTATTTTGACTTGAGAATAAAAGGATACGTTATATCGAAGGTAACGTCTCACTTTATTTTCTCTCCTTCCCCCCACTCACAACACAGTAACCTAACAAAAAAAAAATCATTGAGAGAAGCCATTTATTATGATGAGCAATGAAATAAAACTAGGTATTAAGATGAAGTTATTTACTCTACTTTATACTTTATCATTTTTATTTTAAGATATCATAAGGGAGACTGAGACATGGTGGAGCTTGTGTTACAAGGAGTGAGAGTTTGAGTCTTGACTTCCCAAACTCAGATGGCTGTATTTCTCCAGTAACATTATTGAACAGGTTTATGGGCATGGAACATCAACATGGTGAGGGTGAAAACAAACAAAATTTCAAAGAACACCTTGTGCAATTGTTGGCAGGCCTGCTGAATCTAATTATTTTCCACTAGCCCGTAATTGTTTTCGAAATGTGTGTGGATATCTTTTATAACTCTTAATGGCAGAAGTAATGGCTCACAAAATGGATACATCTGGTGGTGATGGAGTGCAGCAGGTGTGTGTGTGCATATGACATGGATGATGCAATGTGCTCTTTTCTTCTGTTCTCTTCCCGGGAGGATTACCGTCAACATTGTTTGAATTACTTTACCTAAAATCTTTTAAAAAAATTCTGTTGTTGAATGTGTGTTGAACTTAAAGCCTGGGCTGGCATTTTTTTAAGTAATCTACATTTACTCATAGTGTACAATATTATTTAGTTCATGTCCAATCAACATCTTTTTCTGTGTTGGTGGTGCCTCGGTGAGTCAGCTGAGGAGTATTAATCAGTATTCATGCATTTTCATGCAGATTGAAGAATGTTCAATATAAAACCTTTCAAAATCGTAGGATCTACTTGGAGGATGAGGTCTCTTTCAATTATGCATGACAAAATTATCACTCTCTTGACGAACTCTTGATTTTTTTAATCTGACTCACCGTAGTATAAGCTGTATTTATTTATGCAAGCACCACTCTACACATACAATATATTATAAATAAACAAAATAATGTACACTGTCCAATCTCCTGACCTGACCTGATGCAATGTTAGGTCCACCCATTGTATGTAAACTCCTCTTATTTGCAGTGGAGGTGGGATTGGGGATTATTGGTCTCATATTACTGACCTTCTGATGCAATGTCAGGTCACCCATTGTCGGGTGGGGGATCAGAGCAAAAGCACTTCAGTCACTAATGCAGGGAAAACATTTCACAGTCACTTAAACAGAGTACATTGTGAACTTTAGGAATGTCCTGTCACTGTAAGGTAAAAAAAACAAAACAAAAAACAACACTGATGGTGACTGATAAACATTGAGCTCCATTTCTGACACACTTGTAACTAAGAAGAAACAATGTCTGGTCGTAGTTCACCAAATGGTCAGGGGGCGGTGTTCGGTGTTATTACCACATTTAATTAATTGATCGGTTAGATGATGCCTCAGGTGACAATTGAAGTGGGTGATGCGTTTCCTCTTCCGAGTTGGTGGGATGATGAATGTCGTTAATGTGAATTATTTTACATCGCAAATAGGGGATTGGTCTTAAAATATCAGCATCGTTAATGTGATTTATTGTAGATTCGGACATCATGAATAGAGGTTTATCTGTGCTGTATTTTATTCTGGAGTTATCTGGGAACCAATGTGTCTTGGTTTTGGTCCAGTATTATGGTATTATTGTGTATGAAGTGTTCAGACTACTGGGTACACACCTGGCACCATTGTGGCATCTATACTTTATCTTAAGAGAAAAACTCTATTAGGAAAACTGTTACTGTATTATTTGACCCAATGTGCTTTATTCTTGAATTAAGAAAGATATTTTCTTCTGTAATGGTATTTTCCTTTAGGTCACCCATGGTGACAACCTGCACCATATGACTAAGCTTCATTTGTTATACTGGTTTATATGGTAAGTATAGGCCAAAACTGAAATTTAAAATTTAGGGGTCATCATATATGCCATGTCACTTTATGCTCCAGTGTATATGGATTCATAAAGTTGCTTTATATTAGCAAGAATAGAGCTCTTTTTATGGTACTATACTCCAAATTAGGAGGCTTTAAGTATTATGTACACACTGTATTGAGTTATGGTGAAAAAAATTGTGGTTTAGAGCTTACAAATTGATAATGAACATTATTTTTCAGGTGGTGTTAACTGGGTGGCCAGTGACCCTAACCCTCGAGCCCTGATGTCTATCCGTTTGTTTCGTGCCGCCACCAATCTCATGTGTCAGACATTAAAGTTTGTTTGTTGCAATGTCAACTGTCAGGATATCTTTGGCAGTTCTTCATGGAATCAATTAGCAACAAGCATAACAACTAGTTTCCTCCCACTCCTTAGTGCCAATAATGACCTTCAGTACTATAATCTAGGTTATTATCTTGAAATTTTATCTAATAATTTGTCAATTTATTTATTTTGTCAAAGTTGCACAATATTCTCAATTATTCTCACCAGTAAAGATAAATACTTATTGTCCAATAATAATATTTTTTTGCTTATGTTTTCCTGTTCACAGTAGTGTGTGTCTCTCTCTGACCATGAGGACCATACCTAAGTTGTTTTTTTATTACAGCTGTGCTTGGATGTTCATTGGAATGCCTGGTTTATGTCACAGCATTTGGGTGGCCTGGAGAAGATCTAGCACATCAACTTGTATCAAGTTTGATTAGGTAAATTGTGATAAATATATTGATACAACAAAATTATAATTTTATGACCACATGCCTTACTCAAGAGACATGCAAATTACACTGGACCTTCGCTTTATGCGCATTCACTGTATGTGAATTTGCGTTTATGTGGCAACCCTATTTTTATCCATAATTCATTTTATGCAAAAAATATTCCCTATTATGAATTCTGTAGAAGATATGGTGCACTAGTTTTATATTATATTATCTTATCTTTATTTCTAAGCCACATTAAAGTACTGTACTGTATTTTAATTATTTTTCTATAACTTTTATAGCATTACTGTTGACTTTTAGTAGTTGTGGAACACATCCTAATTTTCTCCATAAGATTAAGTATTCGCTACAGGGGGTCCCCAACTTACAAATGTCAAACTTACGAACATCCTCCGATATGAACGAGGTCCCATAAGGCCAATTATTTTAAGAATGCGACATAGGCACAACAGGGTTCGTAGTATTAACATATGAGAACTAGTTTGCAAGACATGGCTGAACGTCAGATGGGAAGTGATACATCGCCAGCCACACGCCTTGAGGGAGCATTAGTATACTTTACCCTCACCGCAGCAATGTGCATGATCAAGTGCAAACTGTAGTTTATTGTTTGCTTATTAACTCTTTCTGCTCTCATCATGGCTCCCAAATGCAAACCTGATGCAAGTGATAGTAGTGCATCCAAGAAAAGGAAAAAAATGATGTAATTACCGTTAAACATTCCAGAAAAGGCCAAACATCCTCGGTCATTGGTAAAGCGTTGGACTTCAGAAAGTCAATGGCCAGAACAATTTTGACAGATATACAGAAAATTCTTGAACAAAACATAAAAGTGGACTATTAATTGAAATGGAAAGATTGTTAGTGATAGGGTACACATAAACAGACAGTGGAAAATTGAAGGGGTTGACCAGAATTGGTGTGAGACCATCTATGCCGGACAGGTTACAGGCTGTCATTAAAGAGCAGGGCAGCTGGACTGGCTACTGAATGGATAATTTGGGTGACAGACAATATGTGTTATGCATAGCTTTTTTAGTCTAAAGAACATATTGTTTGAATCATTGTTTTACCTTTTTTAACTGTAAATATTTGCGAAGAACTGAGTGTATATAACATTAACTGGGCAAAATTTATGGTTACCGAAATATGTATAACTAATAAGATATAGTCATGCTGATTTTATTTTATTTTCCCCTCCAACCCTAATCAGTGGTGTTGTGACCTACTTCTTGTTGTGACACACTTTTATATTAATTGGGTCACTCATATGTCAGTCATACTCCCTTCATGTCATCAATTGTAGGGATCAAGCTAAGGTCACATGCAGTAGACCCTTTGATATGTCCATTATCACGGAGGGTGATAAAGCAGGCTCTTTTGAACCATATTATTCCTCATATTCATGCTTAGTATACTGATTACATTCTAAGGCACAATACAGCTTGGAGGATACTGATATTATCTTTATGAACTCCGAGCTACCAAAACATACATGCTCCATTATTGCATGATTATCTAATAATAAAGTAACCTTATAATATAAAATAATGTAAAACTTGATTGAGTAAATAGTTTTGTGTATTTATTAAACAAAACAATGACAGCCTTTCCCAGTACTTATTGAGAAATGAAAGTACCAGAGTTCGACTGGCTGTACTAGAGTGCAAGGTGGGCCGTGATTTTGTACCGCTGACTGGTTGAGGGCGTATACATTTGGGAAATATGCACCTAGGACTGTACAAGGTTTCTTTTCTATCTAATGGAGAGTGTAGAACAGTAAAAAGTAATGAATTTGGGGAATTTTGATTAATACAAAAGTGATGGACACTACAAACATTCTTGATATTTTAGTCATTATAAATTTAGTGTTGATTCACACACCAGCTTTACATGAAGTATATTAATAGAGTACATTAAATAATCTTAACATTTAGTTTATGCTACATACTGTATATTTGTAAAAGCCTCTTTACACAAAGAATATACAGGGGTCCCCAGGTTACGAAAGGGTTCCATTCCTGAGGAAGTTCTTAAGTCGGATTTGTATGCAAGCCGTAACACATGCCATGTGCATGTCGTACTTACAGAAAAAAAAATTTAAATCCCACTTTATCAAAACCAAAGTCCTTATTATACAACTAAAATCACTTAATTTAAGACAAAAGAAGAAATACAATGACAAAATACAGTAGGGTCGGGATATATTTTGAGATAGGGTCCAACAATGTTTGCTATACAGGTATACTAAATCGTGATATATAATAACATGTAATCAATGGGGAAAATAGGGTCAGGTTCTGGAGGCCAATAAAAGTGACTAAACTTGACATAAAATGGCAGTCTGAAGTTAGCAGAATATAAATTGCATTGCTGGAATCCTTCCAAGACAGCAAATAATTTGAATATAGACATCATATATTTTGCACAAGAGATAAAAAATTTAGTTATATGTATTCAAATGTACTAATTAGAACTAAAATATTTATGTCTCTTGCAAACTATAGCATGTTTACATTCAAATTAATCACTATCTTACAAGTATTCCAGCAATATTAATTAAATTTTTTTAAGTCAATTCATTGACATTTTATAAGAGAAAAACATACCATTAGGCAACCATTGTCCGTGCTCCTGACCCAGCTGTCATAAAACAACACCTCCTCCTTCCACTTCGGCAAGATTGAAAGTGGTTTTGGGCTTAAAGTTTTTATCTTATAAAATATCACAGACTAAAGTTAGCAGAATATAAATTGCATTGCTGGAATCCTTGTAAGACAGCGAATAATTTATATATATATATATATATATATATATATATATATATATATATATATATATATATATATATATATATATATATATATATATATATATATATATATATATGCTGATAACCACCAGGAAAGAAGAAAACACGAAGTTCCCAAGCGCTTTCGTGTAATTCACATCTTCAGGGGTGAGTACAGACTAGATAGAGTAATGCAGAACAAGATGAATATATACAGAGGAGGGTGAGACCAGGTCCACAATGGTCAGGTAATTAGGTAATGACCCTACTAATCTTTAAATGGCACACAACGGTTGGTGGTTGGGTCAGATGGGACAGTGACCCGCCCTCTCACCTGATCACAAATCTTCTTAATTACAAAGTTGTCCAGCTTGTACAAGCCGTTACTCAAATTCATGTTGAATGCTTCGGTATGTTTAATAAGACTAGATTCTATGATGTTCCTACTATCAATTGAATTACATGGTAATATTGAGGAGGCATTATCCCAGTCAATGCAATGCTTGTTATCCCTCAAATGAACAAACAGAGCATTGGATTCCTGGCCTGTCCTGACACTGTATTTGTGTTGTTTAATTCTAGTTACAAGATCTTTACCTGTCTGGCCTAAGTAAAACATATTACATTCCTTGCAAGGAACTTTATAAATGCAACCAATTGTGTTGTTGGGGGAGTTCTTGATTAACATTTGTTTAACAGTGCATGAGTTTTTAAATGCCACATTGACGTTCCAAGATTTTAGCTGTGCCGGAATGTGTGAGAAATTTTTGTGAAATTTCTCACACATTCCGGCACAGCTAAAATCTTGGAACGTCAATGTGGCATTTAAAAACTCATGCACTGTTAAACAAATGTTAATCAAGAACTCCCCCAACAACACAATTGGTTGCATTTATAAAGTTCCTTGCAAGGAATGTAATATGTTTTACTTAGGCCAGACAGGTAAAGATCTTGTAACTAGAATTAAACAACACAAATACAGTGTCAGGACAGGCCAGGAATCCAATGCTCTGTTTGTTCATTTGAGGGATAACAAGCATTGCATTGACTGGGATAATGCCTCCTCAATATTACCATGTAATTCAATTGATAGTAGGAACATCATAGAATCTAGTCTTATTAAACATACCGAAGCATTCAACATGAATTTGAGTAACGGCTTGTACAAGCTGGACAACTTTGTAATTAAGAAGATTTGTGATCAGGTGAGAGGGCGGGTCACTGTCCCATCTGACCCAACCACCAACCGTTGTGTGCCATTTAAAGATTAGTAGGGTCATTACCTAATTACCTGACCATTGTGGACCTGGTCTCACCCTCCTCTGTATATATTCATCTTGTTCTGCATTACTCTATCTAGTCTGTACTCACCCCTGAAGATGTGAATTACACGAAAGCGCTTGGGAACTTCGTGTTTTCTTCTTTCCTGGTGGTTATCAGCATATACCTAGATCACGCGCACCTACAGTGATTTACTTGCATATATATATATATATATATATATATATATATATATATATATATATATATATATATATATACACACAGTATTACCCCGCCTAACGCGATTCACTTAACGCGTTATTTCATATACGCGGTGCCTCGCCAGAGCTGAACTTTCACTTAACACGGATTTTTTCCACATATACGCGGTGAGTGTCCGGCTCCAGACGCTATTTTTAGATTTGCCCCACCCGCCACCCTGCCTGTTTTAGCTCATAAAATTCATACAAATTACCTGGCCAGAATATAATTTACATTGCTACAATTCTTATAATTTGGTGATCATTTTGAATATAAACATCATATATTTTGCATTAGACATACAAATTTTAGATAAAATTTTTTCTCTGAGTAAATATGTTATCTTTTGAGCAAAATATATGACATTTATATTCAAAATATTCCTGGTCTTACAAGGAATCCAGCAATGTCAATTATATTATCCTAACTTTAGTTTGAGGTATTATTTATTACAAAAAAGTTAAATACAGTATTCTGGTTTTCCCACACATCTCCTTGGGACGGTTGGTGGGGGGTGGGGGGGAGGGAGGGACCGACCGACCATCTGTTACCCTGTGAAGAATATATTTTTTTTTATTAACTGAAGATATTTGTTTTAGCTCATAAAATTCATACAAATTACCTGGTCAGAATATAATTTACATTGCTGGAATTCTTATAATTTGATGATCATTTTGAATATAAACATCATATATTTTGCATTAGACATACAAATTTTAGATAAAATGTTTTCTGAGTAAATATGTTATCTTTTGTGCAAAATATATGACATTTATATTCAAAATATTCCTGGTCTTACAAGGAATCCAGCAATGTCAATTATATTATCCTAACTTTAATCTGAGGTATTATTTAATACAAAATGTTAAAATTTATTTTTTTCACCCAACATCTCTTGAAGGGAGGATTGGTGGGGGGTGGGGACTGACCGCGTGGTTGGAAGAGGGAGGGAGGCAAGGTGGGGTACTTTGATTGACAGATAGTGTCGTGAAGAATATTTTTTTTTTTATTAACTGAAGATATTTGTTTTAGCACATAAAATTCATACAAATTACCCGGTCAGAATATAATTTACATTGCTGGAATTCTTATAATTTGATG
This sequence comes from Homarus gammarus, assembly GCA_958450375.1. Lineage (NCBI taxonomy): Eukaryota > Metazoa > Arthropoda > Malacostraca > Decapoda > Nephropidae > Homarus > Homarus gammarus. The sequence continues at coordinate 108,284 of CAUDMG010000807.1, read as the reverse complement.
ATCATTTTGAATATAAACATCATATATTTTGCATTAGACATACAAATTTTAGATAAAATGTTTTCTCTGAGTAACTATGTTATCTTTTGTGCAAAATATATGACATTTATATTCAAAATATTCCTGGTCATACAAGGAATCCAGCAATGTCAATTGTATTATCCTAACTTTAGTTTGAGGTATTATTTATTTAAATTTAGTAGTTTTCCCCCAAAAATTTCTCAGAGAGGGAAGAGCCAGCAGTGTAGTGTGAGAAGAGGGGGAGGGAGTCGAGTCCATTATTTGAATGGACATTAACTTGCCGACTGTATTTCTCTATTTCACTTAAGTATTAATTGTGTGCATGTACCATCATAAAATTAAGATGTTATTTTTACTAGAACATAGGTATTGTGTCCGAAAAAGTAGAGTTTCAGGGTCGGGCCAGTCTCCATTGGAATTAATCCCATATGTTCTGTTGTTCAATTAACGCGGTTTTCACTTAACACGGTACCCTGTGGGTTCAATTGACCGCGTTAAGCGGGGTACTACTGTATATTTATTTTATTTATTTATTATTCTTTATTTTTTTATTTATTTTTTATTTAATTTTTTATAATTATTATAAGTATACAGGTGCTCCTCTACTTAAGAACGTTCAACTTACAAACTTTCATAGATACACACATCATCACTGAGGGGGGTTACCTGCCAGAACAGGTGTTTAATGTGGATGAGACTGGATTATTTTGAAGAAAATTCCTGAGAGAACAAACATTACCTAAGAGGAGAAGAGTGAGCCAGGTTTGAAGGCTGTATTAAGGGGTATAGCTGTACTAAATATCCATAATCTTTTCATTTTTTACAATATATTTGGTATCTACAAGAGTAAAGTTGGACTTACAAACAAGCCTCAGGAACATAACTCGTTCATAAGTAGAGGAGCACCTGTATACATAAATTACAGTAGAATTGAAAACATAAGTATAATGGGGGAGCAGTACAACATGGGTTGTACAGTATTAAGGTAAAGCAAGAGGACAGAGCTGTCAGGATTATGTCTAGTTGGCAAATATGTTTATTGCAATGGTAATTTCTTATTTATTTACATGATAATTTCCAATAAAATGGTTTTGATGGTACCTGTACAATAAAAGCAGGTACTGTAAATATAGTAGGTATTACAAGAAATATTAATACTTAGACAATAGATATTTTTTAAGAGATGATTTAAAGGAAGGGAGCGTAGTCTTTGCTTGGATGGGTAGGGGTAAGTTGTTCCGCACCTTCACACCGTGATATTTTATGGAGGTCTGGGACTGAGAGGACCGCATGGGGTGGGGGGTGGTCTTAGTAGCTCTGGGTGCCTTAAGTTGTATCTCTGATTATTCCGGGAGTGGAAGTAATTATTGTCAAGCAAGTGATTGATAGATTTGTAAACAAAGAGGGCACAGCAGTAGGTGTTAATATCTTCGAATTTTAACATTTTCAGTTTAGCAAATTTTTCGTTTGTGCGATCTGTTTTTTTTTTCAAGTAGGTCATTGTCCGTGCAACTCTCTTTTGTGCAGTAACCAGGGATTGTGTTTTTGAAGAGCCAGAGGCCCCCCATAGTGTGTGACAATGTATCAGGTGTTGGTAAACAAGATCATGATAGACTTCTTTCATTGCTGTAAGAGTGAGTGACTGTCGAGTGTGATACATGATACCTCACTGTTTATTGACTTAACTGTGAATGGCTTGGATGTGGTTTCTCCAGTTAAGTTTGTCATCAACAATAACTCCGAGGAATTTAGTATTTTGTTCGCGTTTCAGGACTGTATTACCAAGGTACAGGGGTCCAAATCTGGGGGTAAGTTTTTCCTTCTGTGAAAGATCGTGTAGTGGGTTTTCTCAAGGTTTAAGGTCAGTTTATTACATATTACCCACGTCCTGACTTCAGTCAATTCAGTGTTCATAGTTCTCATCAAGGAATGGAGGTCTGAGTTGCTGGCATAGAGATTGCTATCGTCTGCAAATAAGTTGTATTTTATGAGTGTGCTAGCGTGGACTTTGTCGTTTATGTACAACAAAAACAGTACTGGACCGAGAATGGAACCTTGGGGGACACCATACAAGATTGGCGAGGAGTCAGATTGCTGATTTATACGGTTTTGGGTTTTATGTAAGGTCCCAGGAACATAACCTCACGTAAGTTTTGAGTCTACTGTAAACAAATTTATCGCTATATATTGGAAAATTTTGATAATTTGGGTACCTGTAGTAGTGATGAATTTGAAATATTTTCTGCCCGATTTCCCTCGCAAAAGAAAAATATATACAATATAAAAATATCGCTATACAGTCATGCGCCGGTTAACGTCCTAGATACGTTCTTGGAAACGTGACGTTAACCGAAATGTACGTTGTCCGATCATTGCATAAACTTTTTATTTATACTTACGTGTATGTGGAACACTATATACGTACATATACACTTTCACTCTTAAATCACTACTGTAATGTGATACAGGTGATTAATTTTTATCTGTTGAGCAAAATACATGACGTTTATATTAAAATTATTCACTATTTTACATGGATTCCAGCAATGCCAGCGGATGGGGGAGAGAGAGGGTGCGAGGGGGCGTGGGGGGAGGGGAGGTAGTACGTTTGACAGTTGGCACAGTCCCAGGTCTAACGCGTGTATATTTTTCAGTTCTTAGGTGACTAAGCTTCTCTCTTATAAAAAGCCAGTGAAATGACCTGGGTGAATATAATTAACATAGCTGGGATTCTTGTAACATACTGATTAATGTGAATATAAACATGCTATAATTTGCACTGGACAAAACAATTTTAGTACCGTAATCAAATTAGTACATGTGCACTCCAGCTTTGCACTAAGAAATCTATGATGTTTATATTCCAATTATTGGCTGTCTTGCAAGGATTCCAGCAATGCAAATTATAATCTCCTAACTTTAGTCTGAGATATTATATAAGATAAAAACTGTAAGCCTAAAAGCCTGGCTGGGGGGGGGGGGGGGGGGCACTGACGGAGCCAGCTACTCCACCCAGCGAGGGGGTGGGGGGGTTGAGGTGATAAGTTTGAGGCGAAGGTCTCTGTGTGTTTATTTAACAGTCCTACTAAGTTTCTCTCATTTTAAAATGCCAGTGATATGACCTAGGAGAATGTAATTAACATTGCTGGGATTCTTGTAAGATACTGATTCATTTGAATAAAACATGGTGTAATTCGCACTAGACATAACAATTTTAGTACCATAATCAAATTAGTACATGTGCAGTCCAGCTTTGCACTAATTTATTTTACGTTCATTTTAGTATGGTGTGTGAATGTAAATGGGTGAAAATAAATGAAGAAATTTGTGTAAATCTACCCAAAAATACAGTTGAAAAACTTTTTATAAAATGTACTACAGTATTGTACACTAATGTTCTACATTTTTTATATCTTGAGCAAAATATATGACGCTTATATTCAAATTAATCTCTGTGTTGCAAGGATTTCAGCAATGCAAATTATATTATCGTAGCTTTAGTCTGAGATATTATATAAAATAAACATAAAGAAATCACCAATCTTTTATCTTGAACACGAGGTGTGGTGGGAAGAGGGGGGGGGGAGGGGTGACAGAATGTCTGGCGTTTCTTTGTTTATTTATTTGAGATAAGATTTGACAGTTGGCGCTGAAGGCCTGCCTGCGTGTTTATTGTTCATTACTTAAGAGTGACTAAGCTCTTCTCATAATTTTCCACCCAAACGACGTGGATGAATATAACTTACATTGGAGGGATTCTTGTAAGATAGTAATTTGTTTGATTGTTTTTTTGTTTTTTTCAATTTAAATTTTAATTGTTTATTCCTTGATAGAGGAAGCGAGATCCTAGTGCTGTCACTTGGTACCCCTGTACCATAACACCAGAAGCAACTGGCTAGTGTCACAAGTATAAACAGTCATCCCTTGGTTATCGCGCCTAATTGTGACCCCGCCGATAGCGAAAGCACAGAACCTATGGGATTTATTCTAATTGGTTCAGGCACCCAAGACCCAACCCCAAGTTTCCCATTTTACGACCATTTATACCCACTAAATATATATATAATGTTATGGTAAATATCATAAAGACACATAGGCATGGCTAGGTTTATTACAAAGTGATGAAAAGGGTACGCTTAATACTGTAGTCCACAAAATATGTAGCTATGCTTTTTTTATTTGGTCCCCCGTCATACGAGTCCGTTTTCTCTCACATCAGGACTCCTGAGTCCTCCGTTTTCTCTCTTAATCTTTGAGTGCACCAGAAACTTTACTATTTTTGGTAATGCCACAGATTTTGAAATTGCAACTTGCAATTGTTGAGGCAACTAGATATGTCTGATTACAGCAAATGTGTTATTGTCAATTTGTAGGTGAAAGATTTTATCCTTAATAGATGTAGGTTAACATTTCACCTGTAGACAAATGCTTAGAAAAGCCCAAGTAAGGAAGCATATTCCTTTAACACATAATATCTGACCAGTATGGGGAGGATCATCGTGTCTCCGTCAGGGGGTCGTGGAGTGGTGGTCCAGCAGGCATCACGTGTTTTTTTTTGGGGGGGGCCCACACACGTATATGCGGTCGGATGTTGTTCAGTCAGACGTTAACCGCCGCATGACTGTATATAGGAAAATGTTGATAAATTTGGCAGCCGCCATATAAAAAACTCGTTATATGAAGTCGCTATATATCCCGACCCTACTGTACAGTAAATGAAGGTAAAAATTAAGTCATCAGGTAAATAAAATACAGTACAGTAAATTTCAAGTTTTACCTTGTTCGTATCGGCGGGCTTGCTTAAGTCAAGGACCCCCTGTATATATGAAGTTATGCACATTCTTTAACATAAGCTGTAGTTATTTAATTGCTCTTTATTATTATTTTGTAATTTCTTAATTGTAAATTTGCATTAACAGGTTGATCAGCACATTCCACATTGGTCGGGGCAGAGCACATAACTCCTACATGGGACGGATGGTGACACTATGTTCATCCCTTGCTCTTGTACACTTACTGTCCAATCCATCTGGAGATCTTACACAGGTAATGTGATTTTTCCTGTTATGGAAGTTCAAGACATTTTTGCATTGTCACATTTTAGTGAGTGGTTGTTTGTACTTTATTGTTAACCTATATTAGTTTTTATAGCTATAATTTACTAGGTTTTAAGTAGAAATATAAACTCCAGCAAATTGTGAACAAAGTTTACATAGCATTCTTAGGAGGATTTTTATAGTTAACATGATTCAATAAAACAAAACACCATTGATCCCTTTCACTGGAGCACTGTCCTGGCTAGGATTCTGATGTGCTCCAACAGTAGGTTTACTCTGTCCATTCAGAGTATGAAGTATGAAGGTTGTTGTTCTTGGGTTCAGATGCAGAAAATTCAAGATCTTGAAACAAAAAAGAAAGTGGTGACAATAGGTGGAAAATTTGATGTGATGACCCTACTAATGTTCTTTCTACCTAATACTGTGTTCACTCCAAGCTCACAACTGGACCAAATCAAAGCAGGCTTGTGAATGGTCGAGTCATGCTGGCTGAATATGTGCAGGATGGTGAAATAACAGGAAATGCCACTGATCGTTTTTAAGTTTTTTTTTCACTTTAAGTTATCTATGTTATTTATGCGTTTCACATGCTAATTTAAGCCAGTCATCTGCATTAATAAAATCTGCTTTAGGCACTACTTTCAAAGTTCATGTGAATGGCATATAGTTTTCATATATAAAGACAATAAAGAGTGGTGAATTTCACATCTTAGAAGGTTTTTTTGCTTTTTGAGAAAGAAAGAGATTAAACATGGTCAAAGAGTGGTTGAAGTGCATGATGTACGGGGTACCAAACAGTGATTATCCCCCCTTCCCCACCCACTGCACAGATGAAATTGATGGTGATACAAAAAACAAAATGTGGCATCTTTCAGACAGTTTAATTCTACGTATAAACAAAATAACTCAATATTTGATGTTGCTTCTATGTGCATGGTGGACAGTTTCAAGTCACCAAGGGTAGAAGGTAAGGAAAGTGATACGACGACCAATTTATCTGCCAGAGAATTAGGCCTATTGTCTTTGGATTAGGGTAGATTCGGTCAACAAAGTGATAGCAGACTCGAGAGGCCACAGGCCCCAAAAGTTATTTGCGGGTAAATGTCTAAAAAAATTATCTGAGATTAGCACTTATTGTAAAAACAGAACTTTCACTATTTCTGGACATACAGTGCACTCTCGATTTAACAGAATCCGATATAACGAACTCTCAATTTAGCAGAAGGAATTTCTGTTAATTTTCACTCTCATTGACTGAGAGAGGCTTATATACAATGGGTGACCTTACATAACATCAGGTTAAGTCATTAAAGTTGGATCCACTATTCCACACACCACCTCCACTACTAACGAAAGAAGGGCTTTACAAAAATGGGTGACATAACAACAGGTCAGGTCAAAAAACATGAGACCCACTAATCATCTACCCTACATCCAGCTCATATGCTTTCAAAGCATTTTTAACCTTAGGCTGGCTATTATACATTAATTAATACCCCAACACCACAACATCACACACACAACATCTAGAGTTTAAAGTCTTGTGTTAGACACTGTGAGTTGGAGAGAGGGAGGGATGCTGGCTAGTGTATGTTTTATCATTGATAATATAAAATATTAAACACTATAGGAAAAAAAACCATTTTACGACCCTCCTTTCACCACTTACCAAGCTTCTACCACTGGTTACCAGCAGCCAGGGTCATATATACAGAAGCAGTAGATATCTCACAAGTGTTGTTGAATTACTACCAGGTCACAGAAACACACTTGTACACTGTAGTCACCTTTAATAGTCACTAATTCTTCACAACACTGTTCACAGGGTAATTGTTTCACAGCTGGACTTCACACTTCAAATATTTAGTCAGCACACTACCACTGTACAATTCCTTACTCTTTTCACTTTATATTGGTCACAACAATTCCATAATATACAGTAATATCTTCGTTAGCCGGATTCCCTCAAACCCGGAAATCTTCGATAGCCGGAATTGAAATTTGCTCGGAAAATCATTCCCAAAGTCGGAATTTTCCAAAAATTTCTGGCTCTGGGAACAAATTTTCCGAGGTTGAAAATTGAGAGAATTTTCTGAAAATGTCTTCAATAAAGATGAAAATTAAAATATTTTTCAGGGGGGACCCGACCTGACTCAATGTCAGGTGGAGGTAGGGTGAGGGATTAATGGTCTCATATTACTGACCTTCTGATGGCATGTCAGGTCACCCTTTCTTGGGTGGGGGATTAGTGGGTCTCATGACCTGAAGATGTCTTGAATAAACACGAAACCTAATGTATTTTTAGGGAGATTGTTATAAGTATACAGTATAGTCTGCATTTACGCGGTCAATTGATCCCGTGGAGGACCGCGTAAAACGAGAAACGCGTAAATGAAATAACAGAACATATGGGATTAATTGAAATAGAGACTGGGCCGACCCCCAAACACCACTTTTTCCGAAACAATTACGTACATTTTAGTAAAAATAGTATTTTAATTTTATGATGGTATGCACACACACATAATATAGAAGAGAAATATCAGTAAGAGAATAATATACTGTACCAGGTAAAAGAAAATCAAGGTTTAACACTTACGTTAGTAGAAGAGATGAGTCGGCATACGAGGATGGGGGCTGGTTCGTTGGCAGAGGGCAGATTAGTGACCCTCAGGTGAATCACCATCACTATCCACCATAGTTGTCAGGGCCTCCCTAACAAACCCCTCAAAGTCACCATCACTGTCATTATTACTGACTTGGGCTGGCTGTGGTGGGTTGCTGGCGAAGAAGTCAGTGATGCTTTTCTGACGGCTAGTGTTGATGTGGTCATGATACATCTGGATGTACTGCTCCATACTTTGGTCTAGAAGGTTATTGAAGACTTCATACTGGTGATTGACATGGTCTTTTGAAAGGGTGAGCTTTAGTTTCTCGGCAAACTCGATGGCATCCTTTACATCACCATGAGTTAACTTCTGTTCTCTTGCTGCCTCACCACCTGCCTCCTCACTGACGTCATCGTCTTCCAACGTCTCGTCGGCAGTCACCTCAGGATCCCTGATTACCTCTATGATGTCGTCGTTGGTGGTCTCGGAGAAGCCTGCAACTGTAACACTCTGTGCAGCTTCTCTTGCAAGGTCCACTGCTACTGCAACAGACTGAACCTCACCAGCCACAGGTTGACTCTGCCTCCCACCTGGGATACCCTGCAACACATGCTGCCACGCGTGACGAATCGTTGCCACAGACAGCTGCCCCCATGCCTCCACCAAGAAATCAACAGCTTTCTTTACGTTAAGCAATTTCCAAAACTGTTTAACTCGCACTTCATGCTCCACCAACTCTTGTTCTGCATCCTCGTTGTCGTCGCTCTCGCTATCTGTGCCACTCAGAAGGTTACGCAACTCATCCTTGGTGTTGGTACAGTCGTTCAAGAGCTTAAACTTCTTTGCAAAGAATGCAGCCTTAACGTTGCATATCAACTCCTGGTCCATGGGCTGGATTAACGACGTAGTGTTGGGAGGAAGGAAGACCACTTTTACACTGGGGTGACGATCTAACAGTAGGGGCGAGTGTCATGGTGCGTTGTCAAGCAGCAACAAAATGTTGAATGGCACATTATTTTGAGAACAGAATTTCTTCACGTCGGTAACGAAACAGTCGTCAAACCAGAAGAGGGACAGACCAGTGAATATCCACGCCTTACGTGAGGTTAACCAGTGGACAGTTAGCTTGGTCATGTCCATGTTCTTGTAGGCTTGCGGCTTACGGGCTGTGTGGATCACCGACAACTTGAGCTTACAGGTACCGGAGGCATTGGTGGTAAACAGGACGGTGATTCGGTTCTTCTGCAATTTCCGACCCCGACACTTGCTGGCAGACTTGACAACAAAGCTCTTGGAAGGTAATTTTTTTCGAAACAGACCGGATTCATCCATGTTGAACACCTGGTTGCCGGTGTACTGTCCCTGCTTCATAACTTCTCGTCAGAATGGAGGAAAATCCATGGCGGCAGCACGGTCAGCTTTGGCTCCTTCACCAACAATGTTAATGTTGGTGATCTTGTTCGTTTTCTTAAACCCTTGCAGCCACCCAGAGGAAGCAGTGAAGGGTTTGGGCTCTGCAATTCCCATCTTGCTCGCCACTGATGAGTACAGTTCACAAGTGTAGTCCTGCACTGCCTGCGTGTCGACCACCATGTTCAGTCTTGCCTGATGAATTAAGTAGCTCACCAGTAAGTTCTCAGTCTTGAGCAGCACCTTATTTTGGCAATACTTCACCATTGAAGCACCTGCAAACTTTGTGATGCTCATGTGTTCTTTAATCTTGGCGGCACCCTTCTTGATCGTCCGGATCGTAGATTCGTTCACGCCATGCTGGCGCGCCAAATCAACTTGTCTCGTTCCTTTCTCTAAATCTTGCACGATCTGATACTTAACTCCGTAACTTAGGGCACGTCGTATCTTCTTGGGCTTGGGGTGGCTCGGTCCAGGTAAATCAAGGTTTTTCTGGGGTGGTGGGGGTCCAGCGGATGCCATTGTTGAACAGATTAGCGGGCACAAGAGAGAACAGTATACAGTACATAGTGACTGAGAACAATGAGACTGATGCGGCTGGGTCAGTAGCTTCCCTCCCGTGCCAGTCCACATCATATAACATTAGACCAATAACAGCTAGCGGCGGAGGGAGGTAAGGATAAGTGGGCCAATCACAGTCCGATACGTCATATGACGTCAGCGATAACGCAACAGCGACATACTGTAAACCCTTTCTGCGCCGTTTCCCGCGTATGGTCAAGAATGGACCGCGTGAATAAAAAATGGCGCATCTGGACCTCCAGCCGCTCTCCACGTAAATGACCAAATTTACCGCGTAATTAAAGCATTTTCATTCTGGCAAGGCACCGCGTAAATGACCAAACGCGAAACAAAAACCACGTAAATGCAGACTATACTAGACGTATAAGTGAGCAAAGTTGTATCCCTTCAACATTGCATTACATAACATTTTAAAATATGGAGTGAGAAAGCAGAAAGGTGTGGGTGATTAGAGAGATGGAGTGGAAAGGAGTGGTAACATGCACCAGTGTTGCTGAGCGATGAGCTCCTCAACACTGATTAATTAATTCGCCTCCATGCAGTCACACAACAAGACCCTCACTGGATGCTTGTTGTCTTAATTCCTGTGTGTGTGTGTGTGTGTTTAGCTTGCCAAGCATATTGTAGGATTTGAAGAAGTTGATGAAGAATTTGTTCAGGAGTCAGGCTGTGAGGTGACATGTCAAGACACTTACACAGCACACTCAATAACAGCACTACTAAACCATTGTCTTATAAAATTTTACATTATAATTTTTCTTTTAAAATTAATTGATACATGATGGCTCGGCAGGGCTAATTTTGCACTTAAACAACTGATCAATGAATATACCAGGACATATTGAGACTCATTATACATTAGTAATGTCACAAAGCTTTGAAACTGCAACCAAAACTTCTGAGCAACCACATAAATTATCACAACCTGTGCTCAAATGTACTAAGTTAACTACTAAAATTATTATGTATGGTGCAAAGTAAGGGAAGTTTATGCTCAAATTAATCATTATCTTACAAGAACTCCAGCAATGCAAGTTATATTCTCCCAAGTCAAGTCAGTGTCATTTTATAATAAAAAAATATAACCCCTCTGCCTTTCATAATCCTTGAGTATGCGTTAATCTGCCCTCTTGGCTGTGAACACCCCTCCCCCCTCCTCCACCCTCCTCCCAGCCCAAATGACTAGTAAGTTCATAAGTGGTGAATATGATAGTAAAAGAGACATCTTCAGGTCATAAGACCCACTAATTCCTGTGTGTGTGTGTGTTTATTGAAAGAGCATGGCAGCTGGAAGGCTGGAAATATACAGTTACATAATTGGGGAATGGGTCTCTTGATTGACAAATAATATACAAGTAACATATGTGATACAAATATGTTATATAATAACTAGGAGGGGAGAAGGTCATACCACGGGGCATTTCAATATAGTGACAGTGCAAAAAGGTAAGATTGACTGGGAGTGAATACACTGGTTGATTACAAGTTATTGATAATTTTTACATTGGTTGGAACTGGGCTGCTCTTATAGCGATCAGTACATGCTTGTATGGGCTGGATGCGGTTGTGGTGTCGAACAGCAATTTGTGGATGAGGGATCCCAGGTGGTAGTAGGAGCCGGTGTTGAGGATGGTGCAGAAGCCTCTCACCAAATTTGCAGATGAGGTCGTGGTGATGGTCAGAGAGAGCCGAGAGGGTCAGTGTGTTGAGCGCTTCTTGATGTGTGGAGTAGGAAGGGGAAAGAGTAATTTGGCATGCCTTCTTTTGCACTTTTTTTTGGTGTTTACATTGTGTGGCATTTATGGGGTGTGCGTGTGTGTGTAAATAATAATAATTAACAGTTTATTGAGAAAGTTCTGCAACCCGAAGGCTGAAAATATACAATACACAAAATGACTAATTGCATACACAGACATGGGGTGGGTGGGTCGTTTAACAAAAGATTTCATTACTGAAAGGTGAATGAATATGAATTGAACATACAAATTATTATAGTTTGCAGCTGATGGTTCGAGCAGGTCTCTTGCCATACTGTGTGAGGTCACATAGGCCTCGTGGTTCAATAACTCGTCCTCGGGTGTTTATATGAAGGACCTCACGTGGCCATGGAGGCACTGGATGGTGTGATGTTCACGTGGTGCAGTAACTCGTCCATAGGTATTGATATGAAGGACCTCACGTGGTCATGAGACACCATGTGGTGTGGGGTGGTGTCACAATACTTCACTCTGCTGGGTGGTGTTGTGTTATCTCGTAGTCAGGTGTGAAGCCGACCCACTGTTGTTCCCATGGTTGACTCATTAGCACCTCCTGGTCAGAAGATGGGGGTCAGTTCCCATAGTGTGCTTATCTCAGTGGTGGGTCACTGCTGTCACCGGTACTGTCCAGTGGTGAATTCACTGGCTTAAACACTGTTTATTACTGTTCACCACTGATCCCACTTTTAACGAAACATAATTATCACTTTCGATTATGTTGATATCCCGGTGGTGAGGATGGGTCGGGGGGAAAGAGAGACTTAAGGAATGGGGTCGAACATGGCCAAGGGGGCAGCTGCTCAGCAGCGCCTGGTAGGTCTTGACCCTCCGGTGGTCAAGGATGTAGTGTGTGTGTGGTACAAAATAAAGGAGGTTTATACTCAGATGAATCGCTATCTTACAAGAATTCCAGCATTGCAAGTTATATTCAGTGACATTTTATAAGTGTTAATCTCTCCTCCGTTTGTTGTGAACTAGGAAGAGGTTGAAGGGTCCATGGGGGGGGTAAAGTGACCACACCATCCCCCCCCCCCCCCAAAGGGTCATCTCACTGTTTGTCTAAAGCACTGACTCTTTCATGATACAATAATATTTATTTGTTTATCATTAATTAGTACAGATACATTACTGTAATAATCTGTACTTATTAATACAACGTCACCTTCCTCTCCACCTCCTGCTCGAGTATTCAAGCTAGGCGTCGCATTCTGGATTGAACAAAAAGACGTTTTTTTCTAAAAACCAGTTTTTGTGATATAGTCCAGAATGCAACACCGACAACCCACCCATCTCCACCCCTCGAGAGTTGACTTTTGTTTCCTGCTCGCTCTAAGGCAAGAGATGACGGTGGCAGTGCGTGTGATGGAGGGTGCGGAGGGGGTTTTAAGAATTTCAATTAAATGCCAGGTAGTGACGTGTCCTCCTAATATTACTTATTAAGTAATTATTAGATGTTTTAGTTGCCTGTATGTTGGCCTGGCGAGTTATTGCTAGGCATTAACGTCGCATTCTGGATTGAAAAAAAAAAAAAAAAGAGAGATGGATTGGGACCGCCAACATACATATGAGCATTTAAGGATACCGCGTCATTTATCTTTATAATAATATGTACAAAAGATTCATTATTGTTTATTACTGAATATGTATTTGATTGAATTAATCTTTATACAGGTACTCCTCGACTTACGACAACCCGGACATACGACCGCCGTAGTCGTATAAAATAATTTTCAAATTACATATTTCCTAGTACAGTCGGCCCTTAACATACGCGGGGGTTAGGTAACAGAGATACCCGTGAATGTTAAAAATCCGTGTACTTTTGCTGCCCCCCCCCCCCCCCAAAAGCCCCTGCCCCCCATGTCCTTATTTACCATATATACCTGTGTGTAGTTCGAGTTTTTAAGACCAAATTATTTGGCAAAAAATTTGGGGTCGACCTCTAAACGGGTAATAGTTTCGTTAGGTTGAATATTTACCAGTAACTACCAGTAAACAATGGAAACGACTCACCACCAGCTGTGAGTGTCGGTACAGTTGCCAGGGCAGATCTCTAGCGTTATCATAGCAAGCCCAAAGTAGCCAAATGCATGGTATGGTATACTGTACAATGAACGATGTAAAACAAACTTCATTTTTTAAAGTTTATTTATAGACACTGTACATAAATTTTTGTTCATTACATTTGAAATATCAATATTTGTTAATTTAATTTGAAACAAAAGAAAACTACGATACCATATTTTCATTAAAATATTACATCACAAGTATATTTTACCTTAACTGTGACTGAATGAATATATTCTTGGAAATAAATATGGAAATGTAATATTTTGGCTGAAATGCCGTACGTATTACAGTGGAAAGTGGGATAAAGTCATGACGAAAACAATGACTTTCACTTTCTTTCGTTGTTCGAAAGATTTGACCGTAATCGCTTTTTGAATGGTTTTCAGTTAAAAAACTGTTGTACCGTACTGTATTACAATAATATTCTATCCTATCATTAGCCTCATATTCCCACAACTGAAAACCATTCGAAAAGCCATTACGGTAACATCTTTTGAACGAAAGAAAGCGAAAGTCATTGCTTTCGTCACAATTTTATCCCACTTTCTACTGTAATACGTACGTCATTTCAGCAAAAATATTAAATTTCCGTATTCTCAGAAATAAATAGTAGTTTTGTTGAAACGTAATGTACAGTATTTAATATTAAAATGTACTGGCTGGCATCTCCACTCGTCCCTGCTCCTGCCAGTCACCTCCTCCCCGCTCTATCCCTCCGCCTCCTCCCTGCTCTATCCCTCCGCCTCCTCCACATCGTCACTACTGTTGTATTACAATAATATTCTATCCTAATTCACTTGAATAAATACTACGATACCATATTTCTGAATATTTTCATTAAAATCCATCAAAATCATTTTCCTTGTCATCATCTTAAGCACCAAACAGCTACTCCCAGTCTTCTCCTTGAACAGGGCTAGAGGGTACGTGTTTTTCGAATCGTTTTCAGTTAAAAAAATGTTACATCACATGTATATTTTACCTAAACTGCGCCTGAATGAATATATTCTCAGAATAAATAGTAGTTTTGCTGAAACGTGATGTATTTCAATGTAAAATAGGATAAAATACATGACGAAAACAAAAGACTTTACCTAACCTTCCGATGTTCAAGAGATGTTACTCGTTTTTTTTAATAGTTTTCGGTTAAAATGCTGTTATATTACAATGATATTCTATTCATACTGTGCTTGATATACTACATTCATGGAAATGTAATATTTTTGCTGAAATGACCTATGTATTACAGTGGAAAGTGGGATAAAATCGTTACGTAAACAATGACTTTCGCTTTCTTTCGTTCAAAAGATGTTACCGTAATCGCTTTTCGAATGGTTTTCAGTTAAAAAAACTGTTGCATCACAAGTGAATTAGGATGGAATATTATTGTAATACAACAGTTTTTTAACTGAAAACCATTCGAAAAGCGATTACTGTAACATCTTTTGAACGAAAGAAAGCGAAAGTCATTGCTTTCGTCACTTTCCACTGTGATACGTACTTCATTCAGCAAAAATATTACATTTCCATATTCTCAGAAATAAATAGTAGTTTTGCTGAAACGTAATGTATTTCAATGTAAATTTGGATAAACTACATGAAAACAAAAGACTTTACCTAACCTTCCGATGTTCAAGATATGTTACTCGTTTTTTTAATAGTTTTCGGTTAAAATACTGTTATATTAGTGATATTCTATTCATACTGTGCTTGATACAGTATAATACATTCACGGAATTGTAATATTTTTGCAACTACAATTCTGATGTCAACACAAGCGTGGCTACAGAGAGACTGACTGAGTGAGGGAGAGCTATGCGTGTGTGTGTGTGAGGTTGCGGGAGCGGGCGGTGTCCCGTGCTGCGCGCGAGTTGAATGTACTTCAATTACTTCAATGTACAGAATATTCCTCCGTCGGGGAAATCCGCGTATTTGCAAATCCGTGTATGCTAAACCCGCGTATGTTAAGGGCCGACTGTACCTAAACTTTTCCGTCCCGTACGACAGCGTGGGCTGGGCCGCCTCGTGGTGTACAGCATCCACGCCGTACGTCGCCGTAGCCCACTGAGTTGGTATTTGACCGTCGTTGTTGTTAGTGATTGCGCTGGGTACTGACAAAATTTTTTTTTGTAATTCCCAATAAATTGGCTGGCAAGCATAAAAGTGAGAGTTCTTGTGGTGCTGATAAGAAAAGGAGACAGTCAATTACTTTTGAGATGAAAATTAAAATAATAATGCAATATGAAAATGGAAAAGCGGTAGCAACCATTTCAAGCAACCTTGGCTTCTCTCACTCGACGATGTCAACTATTTTGAAGGACAAAGCAGAGGCATTTGCTACTGTTAATGAGGGGATGCAAATGTTTGAAGAAATGGATAGAAATGTTGAGCCTTTTGCAAAAGCTGACAGAATGAACCAAGATGCACTTGCTTGCTACAGGGAGATTTACAATGAAAGAAAAGGCAAACAGTATAGTCTAAATTGGACATATATTTTAAGAAGTTCCCCACTGCTGTATCCTCACGCCCCACCACTGCTGCCTCTTCAATCCCGAAAGATGATCCAATACCTTCAACAAGCAAGTGTGTTAGCCTGTCTGAAGAAAGCGAAATTGATGACCCACTCAGCCCTGTCTCCTCCTCTGCTTCATCCAATTAATGTAATCTCCATGTTTAATTAAAAAATTATTAAGGCCCCGCGTGCATTCAGCTGACTTCATTAAAGGTAAGTGCACAGTAACACTTTATTCATTTTTCATTATTGATTACTTTCACTGTACCATATTTCATTTTAGAATTTCTGTGTATTATTTTCGCAGTTTCGACTTACGACCAATTTGACTTGTGACCTGGTCGTCGGTCCAGAACCCTGTTGTAAGTCGAGGAGAGACTGCATATGCGAAATGAACAATACAATTCATTAATAATACGTAGAGTGTTAAAACACGCAAGGGGATAAGAGACGGCATTGTTGTCAGTGTTTACACCCATAATGTCAGTTATTCACCTAAAACTGAAGAAAATAAGACCCTGGTTGTTGTTGTAGTTAATGTAAAAAAAAATTAATTAATCTTATTTAATGTACAGTGGAAGTAACCACTGATATTAAGGAAAAAGTGAGACTGATAGTGGAACGCCAATGTATACATGCGCACTCAAGGAAACAGTCATTTATCTTAAGAATACGTACAAAAGATTCATTATTGTTTATTACTGAATATGTATTTCATTGAATTAATGTTTATATATGTGGAATAAACAATGCAATTCATTAATAATATGTAGAATATTAAAACACACACGAGGAGACAAGACGGCATTGTTTTCATGAGTGACGATGGTTCTACATAAGAAACTGAAGGAAATAAGACCCTGGTTGTAGCTGTAGTGAACTTAATTTTAAAAAATTGAATACCTGTACAGTGGGGTATGCTATAACGAACGTAATTGGTTCCAGAACCTCGTTCGTTATAGCATTCGTTCGTTATAGGATTAATCCGTTCCAGGCCCCCAAATACAACCACTTAACACTGAAAAAATTCTGTGGAAAATGTAAAAAATACGGTACTTTATCTTACCTTAGTGTTATTCAGCATGCAGGTACCCCTAAACACTGGCACAGCACTATCACTTCCACTGGGAGTCCTGGCTTTAAGGTCCTCAAACAATTGTTTAGCCTTCTCACAAATTATAGCTTCACTAATGTTACCACCTGCCATTTCTTTCTCCTTTATCCACACTAAGAGTAAATTTTCCATCTCTTCAATCACATTACACCTTGCTTTGCTAAGTCTAAAGATTCCCTTAGCCACTTGCACAGTTTTTAACTCCTCTTTATTCTTCAAAATCGTACATATAGTCGATTTAGCCATCCCATATTCATCACTAAGTTTCGCAATGCTTCTTCCATTCTCACGTTTCTTTATAATTTCTTTCAAAATTTCAAGGGTTATTAGCTTTCTCACTCGCTTTGGACGATTCATTGTTACAATTTTATACTTGTATAACAAAATAGTTATACAAATAACGCGAATTTCCACATCAAAAGACGAAATTTCAACAATAACAGTGGTGCACTGGCTACACAATGAGACAAAGATGGCGCCTGACGCTCTTGTTGTGGGTCGCGGTACAACAATATTCATGCGCCAGGCGAAATAGTCCCGTATTCATCCGCGTTCGTTGTAGGAGTAGCGTTCGTTATAGCATTCTCAATTTTATAGGTAAAACCGTTCGTTATAGGAATATTCGTAGTAGGATCCGTTCGTTATAGCATACCCCACTGTATGTATGTTATATAATGTTCATAAATGGAACACTAGAAGTAGCTGACCACTAATGGTAAAGAAATAATGCGAGACGATTGGGAACGACAACGTATGAACAGTACAGTGGTCCCTCGGTTAACGAACACAATTCGTTCCAGAAGGTTGTTCGTTAACCGAAAATTTCATTAACCGAAACCATTGTTTCAATGGGTTTTTGGTTAATTGGTTCCAGCTCACCGAAAATTACCTTAAGTAAAAAAAAAAATGCATTTAAGTACACTTACTTTGGGGTGTGTATGTAGAAGGCTCCTGGATGATGATGCTGATGTGAATTTTAAGTGGGAGGTAGAGGAGGAGAAGGAAGTGGGGGTGGAGGAGAAGCATTTTACTGCTTCTTGGAAGGGGACTCACCTTCCATGAAAATTTCAGGAACCTCTGGACTGACAGATTCTCTAGCAGGAATATCCTCTCTCGTTCTTGAAGTGGAAGGCTGAGGGGTAGCATTTGTTTCCCGATGCCTTTTAGTAAAGAAACTGTCAATTTTGGGTTGTGGGGCATTTCTCCTCCTCATCATTAACTGATGTTTGAAGGAGACCACTCTGTCCTCAACATTACACAAAATAGGTTCTGTTGTTTCCACATCTGGGTGCCTTGAAGCCAGTTTCCTGAACTTCTCCCAGTGGTGAACAACATCTTTCAAATCTGAAGTTGACATATGGTCATCACTTTCCTTTCCCTCCTCACCACTGTCAGCCTCTAACACCCAGTTGCTGCAAGTCTTCAGGAGTAAGTTCCTGCTCATGAGACATCACAAACTCTTCCACATCATCCCCCTCCATTTCAAGGCCCAATGACTGACCAATGGACACAATCTCCTGGTCCAACTCTGCTTCTTCCTCAAATCCCTCAAAATCATGGACTGCTGATGGCCACAGTGTTTTCCATGCAGAATTGAGGGATCTAATGAGACTTCTTGCCATGATGACACAATCAAATTTACAGCCTCCAGGATGTTGAATTGTGTCTTCCAGAACTGTTTCAGTGTTAGTTCAGGATCAGTGGAAGTTGCCTGATGACACCTCCTAAACATTTTCTTCATGTACAACTTCTTGAAGTTGCTGATCACATTCTGGTCCATTTGCTGCATGATTGATGTACAGTAGTGTTGGAAGGCAAAAACAACACTTTGACAAAGTCAAATTGAGCCTCCAAAGTGCTGGCAAGTTCAGGGTCATGAACAGGGGCATTATCCATAAGGAGAAGAGCCTTTAAAGGGAGTTTATTGGTGGTTAGGTACCTCTTCACAGAAGGGCAAAACACCTCAACAGCGCATTCATTAAAGACCCGTCTTGTCACCCATGCCTTGCCGTTGGAATTCCAATAAACTCCAAGCTTTCCTCTTACCACTTTTTGTTGTTTGAACACCCTGGGGTTCTCAGAGTGGTAGACAAGCATAGGCTTCAGTCTGAAATCCCCTGAAGCATTGGCACCAAGCAATAGAGTGAGGTGGTCTTTCATGGGTTTATGCCCAGGTAAAGAGACTTCATCTCTGGTGATGAATGTTCTTTTGGGCATTTTCTTCCAAAACAGCCCAGTTTCGTCCACATTGAACACTTGCTGTGGAAGATAATTTTCTTCATCCACCAGTTTGTTAAAGTCCACTACAAACTTTGCTGCTCCTTCTTTATCTGCACTTGCACCCTCACCATGCCTAATTACACTGAAAATGTCACTTCTTTTCTTAAATTTTTCAAACCAGCCCTTGCTTGCCCAAAAATCTTCGAACTCTGTGCCAGAAGAACCTGGTTGATCTTCCTTTAAATGTTATCTACCTGGCTTTTTCACAAATAAATTCTGTAGAAACTGAATCACCTTTCATTTGCTTTTCCCTGATCCAAATGAGAAGTAACCTCTCTGTTTCTGATATCAATGATCTACCTTTAAACAGTCTGGTAGATTTCTCTCTCACTTTCACTTCTTTGAACTTGTCTTTCTGTGCAAGAATTGTCGACACAGTTGATGCCGACGTGCCATAGTCTTTACTAAGCACATATGTTCTAATGCCCTGTTCATGTTTCTTTATGATTTCCTGCTTTACCTGGATTGAAATAACTTTTCTCGATTTCTTTGGAGCCATGCTGGATTCGATTTCAACACTGAAATTTTAAGTTTTATTGCTCTAAATAAAGAAATTTTTCTTTAAATCAACACTGCACTGCTCTATATATTATCAATATGTAAAATATATTTCAAAATGACCAATAATTTGACTGGAAACACAGAAAAAAAGCATTTATGTTGAAGAGTCTCAAACAAGATGTTCCTTCCTCTGAACCGATAAACAAACTGACGCCAAGCTTGGTGTGTTCAGTGGCTGTTTGGCGCGCAAAAAACTAGTTTCCTGTACTTCAATTATGTTCAATAATTGTTAAAATGACTAAAAAATTTAATATAAAATTTTTAAAATTCTTGAATAGCACAACCTTCTTGATATTTACTAAATTGGTAGCGAATTTAAGCCCTAAAACCAATTACTGTATCGGCGGACTCATACTACAGCTGGTGAGCAGCCAAATGCAAGCGAAAACATGTTGGGAAAAATTCGCAAGAAATTCGTTAACCGAAATTTTTTCGTTAACTGAAGTGAAGAATCTTATGGAAGGTAATTCGTTAACCGAGGCGTTCGTTAACCAAGGGATCACTGTAAGTGCGTCCATGTGAAAACTTATCATCATTTCTCTACATATGAATATGAAAGCAACACTTAATTACTGTTCAAATATGTTTTAATTAATATTTATGAATGTAAAACAGAAATTCTACTCACCAATGGTGGTAAAGTCTAAAACATAAGGACAGCCAATGAATATTGTGCGAGTTTTTACTCAGCTGACGAAGTCATCAGGTTCAATTCTGGCTGAAGCTGTAGCTTTCCATAAAGCTGTTGCTGAAACTGTTACCGAACCTGAAGCTGCTTATGATGTTGAATTTGATGGTGTAGTTGAAGTTGATGGTTTAGGCCTTCGAATAATAAAGCTGTCGAAAGAACCTTGCATAGCTGCTTTCTTTTCTCATTATACATCTTTATGTAAAGGTCATTTGCATTTATTTAAATTTTAAGGCTTTGTTCTGTTAATGGATCCACTTCAGAAAATATGTTCATTGTTTGCTCCATATAATATCCACAGACCTCTCACCTTTTTCATATCGTTTTAACACATCTAGTTTCTCTGCTAAGCTTATACACTTTCTATTAGCCTTTGAAACAACACTACCATCACTTGCTCTCTTGTTCATGTTTAATAGGGATGCAAAAATGCTGTAAGAAACTTGAAAAAGTTTTTCTCCTGTTCCTGTTCCAGATGCGTGAAAACAAAAGGCCCGCCAAGCTCCGACTGTTGTTTACCACTCATTAACCAGGCAGCTTCTTTGCGCAAGGCGCTTTTCTTTTTTTTACAGTAATTTTATTTTTATAATACTTATTGGGATTTAGTTATTATTTTTATGAAAATGTAATTTTATTTAATTTTTATTTGGTCGTAAATACGAATGAAATAAGGACATAAATTGAATTGGGTCCTAAATTAACTAGGGTCTTAAATATGAAAAGTTGTTGGTCCAACCGTTGTTATCGGAGGCTTTACTGTATACAGTCAACCCTCACTTTACGCGGTCCCACATTCCGCGTTTCTACGTTTACGCGGTGCCCTGCCAGAACCCAGGATGCTCACATTCCGCGGTGGGTGTACCCCTTTACACGGGTGAAGTATAATTTTTTTATTTAGCTCATAAAATTCATACAAATTATCCGGCCAGAATATAATTTACATTGCTGGAATTCTTACAATTTGATGATCATTTTGAATATAAACATCATAGATTTTGCATTAGACATACAAATTTTAGATATAATGTTTACTCTTGAGTAAATATGTTATCTTTTGTGCAAAATATATGACATTTATATTCAAAATATTCCTGGTCTTACAAGGAATCCAGCAATGTCAATTATATTATCCTAACTTTAGTCTGATTTATTATTTATTACTAAAAAGTTAAACAGTCTGGTATTCCCACACATTTATCTATTAGGGATGTTGGTGGGGGGAGGGAGGGACCGGCGACCGACCATCTGTTACCGTGTGAAGAATATTTTTTTTTTATTAACTGAAGATTTTTATTTTAGCTCATAACATTCATACAAATTACCCGGCCAGAATATAATTTACATTGCTGGAATTCTTACAATTTGATGATCATTTTGAATATAAACATCATATATTTTGCATTAGACATAAAATTTTTAGATATAATGTTCACTCTGAGTAAATATGTTATCTTTTGTGCAAAATATATGACATTTATATTCAAAATATTCCTGGTCTTACAAGGAATCCAGCAATGTCAATTATATTATCCTAACTTTAATCTGAGGTATTATTTAATACTAAATGTTAAAATCTAGTTTTTTCACCCACTCTTTCTCTTGAAGGGAGGGTTGGTGGGAGGTGGGGGGGTAGGTTTGGGACGGACTGACCATCTGGCTGGTTGGAAGAGGGGGGGGAGGCAAGGTGGGGTACTTTGATTGACAGATAGTGTCGTGAAGAATATTTTTTTTTTTTATTAACTGACGATATTTGTTTTAGCTCATAAAATTCATACAAATTACCCGGCCAGAATATAATTTACATTGCTGGAATTCTTACAATTTGATGATCATTTTGAATATAAACATCATAGATTTTGCATTAGACATACAAATTTTAGATGTAATGATTGCTCTGAGTAAATATGTTATCTTTTGTGAAAAATATATGACATTTATATTCAAAATATTCCTGGTCTTACAAGGAATCCAGCAATGTCAATTATATTATCTTAACTTTAGTTTGAGGTATTATTTATTACTATACCTGGTTTTCCCCCCAAAATTTCTCAGAGGGAAGAGCCAGCAGTGTAGTGTTAGAAGAGGGGGAGGGAGTCGTGTCCATTATTTGAATGGACATTAACTTGGCGACTGTATTTCTCTATTTCTCTTAAGTATTTATTGTGTGCATGTACCATCATAAAATTAAGATGTTATTTTTACTAGAACATAGGTATTGTGTCGGAAAAAGTGGAGTTTGGGGGTCAGCTGGTCTCTGTTTCATTTAATCCCATATGTTATGTTATTCACTTTACGCGTTTCTCACTTTCCACGGTACCCTGTGGGTTACATTAACCGCGTAAAGTGAGGGTTGACTGGATTGTATTTACATGCACAAAATCATATGTTTTCCCCTACAAAACTAGTTTAAAATCACTTTTAATAATTGTATGATGAAACATAACTTTAAAAAAATCCACAAAATATCCTTGTAAAATGGGGTGTGTCTTATGCGGTGGTGCGTCTTATACTCCGACAAATACGGTATATTTATACAGTACTCGTATATATATTTTCTTGATACCTTGCTTTATTTTATCGCAATAAATGGTTTCTGTCAAATTGAAATAAATTTTCCCTTTAGTGTATTCTCAGGGCAAATTAATAATTATTTCTTGCATTTACTTCTGTTATTAAATATTTAAATTGCAGGTTATATATGATAAATTTACACCATAAGAGGCTGATCAAACAAGAATGTAAAAATGAATCTATCTATATAAAACAAAGAAGTACAGTACAGGTTGTACCTCTCTAGTCCGGCATTCTGTGGTCCGGAAACTCCCGTGGTCCGGAACGATTTTAGTTTGTTCAATAGGTAGATAGGCAGCTTTTTTTTTTCTTTTTTTTTACTTATCTGAATTATTATTATTACAGGAGTATTAAATTTTTGCCCCTCAGGCCCCAATGTGGGTCAGTGACCTATGCCCAGGTGGGCTAATCCCCTTTAAAAAAAAAAAAGCCGCGGGAAATTAAGGTTTGTTTACATCCGGCAGTTCAGCTGCTCTCTCTCTCTCTCTCTCTCTCTCTCTCTCTCTCTCTCTCTCTCTCTCTCTCTCTCTCTCTCTCTCTCTCTCTCTCTCTCTCTCTCTCTCTCTGTGCTTGTCTATACAGAGTACAACATTTAACCCTTCAATATATATGAGCAGTAAATAAGTGTTGCTTTCATATTTTTATGTTGAGTAATGACGATATATTTTCACATGTGCGCACTTACATACGAGCAGTCTCACTTTTTTTTTTTACCATTAATGGTTAGCTACTTATATTGTTCCATTTATTAACATTAAATAACATTACAGGTACTTCAAGCAACCATATTCATTTTGTACATTAATTTTACTACAGCTAAACTCAGGGTCTTATTTTCTTCAGTTTTATATGTAGAACCAATCAGTCACTGGTTTCGTAAGCTTTAGCATAAACAATGCCGGCAGCTGTCTCGTCTCCTCTAATATTCCACGTATTATTAATAAATTGTATTGTTAATTTTATACACACGTACATTAATTCAATAAAAACAAATTCAGAAACATAAATTAAAATATATATGAACAGTAAATAAGTGTTGCTTTCATATTCTTATGTAAAGTAATGACGATATGTTTTCACGTGTGCGCATGCGCACTTACATACGCGATCTCTCTTTTTTCTTTACCATTATCGTTAGCTATTTCTATTGTTCCATTTATTAACATTAAATAACAGTACTTAAAACAACCATATTAATTTTACTACAGCTACAACCAAGGTCTTATTTTCTTCAGTTTTATATGTAAAACAAGTCAGTCACTGGTTTTGTAATCAACGAAAACAATGCTGTGTCATTTCCTCATGTGTTTTAATTTTCTACGTATTATTAATGAATTGTATTGCTCATTTTGCACACATAAACATTAATTCAATAAAAAAGACATATAGTAATAAACAATAATGAATCTTTTGTACATAAGAGAAATGACGCTGTTTACACGATTATGCACATCGTCTGCACGTTGGCGGGCCGTTCAAACCCGTCGAAATTCAAGTTTCCGCCGTCAAAATTTTTATTTATTTATTTTTTTGTGTGTTCCAATAAAATATGTTAAGAATTAAAATCTCGCGAAATTTGAGAAGCTACTATACGACATTTAACCCTTCAATATGTCTTCAAAGAGACCATGACGCAGAGAAAGTGGTGCTAGTGCTTTCAGGCATAAGCACAAGTCACTATCTATCCAGGAAAAGGGTGAATTTCCATGGTCCGGCACCGGTCAGGTCCCGAGGTTGCCGGACTAAAGAGGTACAACCTGTATGTCTGTTTGTATGTTTGTGTGTGTTTTTTTGTTTGTGTGTCCGCACGAGAATCTTGGAAACTACTTTACCGATCTGTAGTGATGATGGATGGTGTTTTATGTAGTGATGATGGATGGTGGTATATGTAGTGATGATGGATGATGTTATATGTAGTGATGATGGATGGTGTTTTATGTAGTGATGATGAATGGTGGTATATGTAGTGATGATGGATGATGTTATATGTAGTGATGATGGATGTTGTTATATGTAGTGATGATGGATGGTGGTATATGTAGTGATGATGGATGATGTTATATGTAGTGATGATGGATGTTGTTATATGTAGTGATGATGGATGATGTTATATGTAGTGATGATGGATGTTGTTATATGTAGTGATGATGGATGATGTTATATGTAGTGATGATGGATGTTGTCATATGTAGTGATGATGGATGATGTTATATATAGTGATGATGGATGACGTTATATGTAGTGATGATGGATGTTGTTATATGTAGTGATGATGGATGTTGTTATATGTAGTGATGATGGATGGTGTTATATGTAGTGATGATGGATGTTGTTATATGTAGTGATGATGGATGATGTTATATGTAGTGATGATGGATGTTGTTATATGTAGTGATGATGGATGGTGTTATATGTAGTGATGATGGATGTTGTTATATGTAGTGATGATGGGTGGTGTTATATGTAGTGATGATGGATGTTGTTATAAGTAATGATGATGGATGATGTTATATGTAGTGATGATGGATGGTGTTATATGTAGTGATGATGGATGTTGTTATATGTAGTGATGATGGGTGGTGTTATATGTAGTGATGATGGATGGTGTTATATGTAGTGATGATAGATGGTGTTATATGTAGTGATGATAGATGGTGTTATATGTAGTGATGATGAATGATGTTATATGTAGTGATGATGGATGTTGTTATATGTAGTGATGATGGATGGTGTTATATGTAGTGATGATGGATGGTGTTTTATGTAGTGATGATGGATGGTGTTTTATGTAGTGATGATGGATGGTGTTATATGTAGTGATGATGGATGGTGGTATATGTAGTGATGATGGATGTTGTTATATGTAGTGATGATGGATGGTGTTATATGTAGTGATGATTACACAATAAAATAATAACAGTTTAATGCTAAAAAAATATACTTTGCTGTACCGTTGTAGTGAAAAACATGGTGGAACTTACATACACCGTTAATGAACTATTGATGGAAGAAGAAGTTTTGGGGACTGAACAGTGAGACAATGTGGAACCTCCCGTAGGATGGCGTCCTACCGTTGCCTAGCGTGATTCTGCTAGTTTATAATAAAAACAAGTCCAAAGCTGGCTGACACAGTGGTGCCCGATCCCCCCTATCTCCCACCCATTATTTTCCCTCCATTGTTCATGGACCTCATTAGGCATGAACTAAATCTGATTGCTCCAATAAATTCCCTGACAAATCTTTTCCATTTTATTGAAGATTATTATAATTTTACTCATTTTTTAAAACCCTAATGTTTCCCTGTCAGAGTAAATAGTCTTTAAAAAGCATATTATTGTTTAAGGGTTAATTAATTGCATCTTATTAACAAAATATTAATTCTGTGATCATAGTGAATCTAAAGGGATGTTTCAAATTTCTTCAGGATATTACTACCTGGTCAAGTGAAGAGGGCTTCTTGGACTGGTCATGGTTAGTCTCATTGTGGGTGTATCGTGACCCCAGTGTGACTAGTACAGGACTTATGATAGCTGCTGCTTTAACCACCCAAGCTCGTGGGCTGAGCCTTCTCCACAACAGTCTTACCCAGGTCTCAGGGGGAGTGTGGGGAGCTGCTTTAAGGTATGTATTCTCTTAAATTTTCCTTTTTTGTTTTGTTTTTCAGCTTCCAGTATTTTATTTTGCCTTTTCAGAAAATATGGAAGCATTAAGATTATCCTTGTCCATCTCTCTATCGACATGAAGTTAATTTCTGTTCAGTTCTTAAAGGAAGGCTTTGTGGATGAATGGTAAATTTGGCATGTAGTGTCATATCATGAATACTTAGGCTGAACCTGACAATATACATCTTATATGGCCTGTTTTCAGCAAAGAAATTCCAACAGGGTTATGCAGTACATCACTTGCAATGATAGTCTCGCTCTGTCATATTCAATAAACTCCCTCTAACCCAAACTCCCTTAATCTGGATCCCTTGCAAACTACACTGGGATCCAGCACCAGACATATGTATCCCCAACCCAGAAAACACAACCAAGATCTGGTTAGCAGGGAGGAAAATCCCAGTAAGCTGGTGACTTTGGTGCATGGCTCAGAGATGGCAGCAGGTGTCTCATCATTTAGTTTTGGAGGGAGTGCAACTTCGCCTCTGGCATACTCCTAGGACTATTCAGTCCCCATTGTTAACTGACCGTCTTAACCTGGTAGCTCCCACACTTGTACTAATCATGTCATTATTTGAGGTATAATGGAGCCTTGTGGTTCAGTAGAGCAGAAAAAGATAGCTGTTATCCTCAAGACTTGCCTGGCTATACTGTGGGACCATGAAAATGGATTGTGTATGAGACATAATGAGTAAATATGTCCTATTACTCTCCACTATTTTTGACTGAATACGTGACAAGGAGAAAATTTGTGCACAAGCGCTTACAGTTTATAATGCCATGGACAATGATAGAATTTTCAATTAAGCCCAGCTTCCTTATCACGATATTGATGATGCAGTGTAGGAGTGGTTTAACCAGATGCATTTTAGTGACTATCCCATAAGGGGTGTGGAGATTCAAGGCATAGCCAAGAGATTTGCTGCTCATTTCAGACACAAAGTGTTCAAGTCCAATGTACTGTACATACAGTCAATGAAATTAGCAGTGAAAACATAACCTCCATATCACACCATTAAATTAAGTAACGAGGAACTAAGTAACCAATTACCGATCACTTTTACATTTTTTCATAATTTTTACTACGTACTATGGTAAACAACGGCCTTGAGTTGCCAGCTGTCTCCAGCAGTGTTTGAAGAATCTTGAATGAGACTGTACATTAAGTATGTGCTATGGTATTTTATATGTTAATTATTGATTTTATTATCAAAGCCATTTTTTTTTAAAAACCAGTTGTTGCGCTACAGGTGTCAGACATGCGAATAAATGACTTCAGGTTGTTGGACTAAATTAGAATTTTTACCAAAGGGGACAAAGTTGGGATACCTGGAATATTCAGATAGTTGAAATTCAGATTAAATAAATTTCACTGTAAATTAAATAAAAGCTACGACATTGGATTGATTTACCATATTAGTGGAGACATTGTGCATGCAGTGGCTGGCTTGAGGTGAATGGGGGAGGTTGTTGGGTGTTACTGGGTTAGTACTGCAGGAACCAAATTTTACCAGGGAGTGCTGAGTATTAATTCTGGTCCCCAAGATACTCTGTGGTGCAATGTATAGTACCCAAAATATTGGAGTGCTTCAGCACCCTACCTTCCCAAGTCCTTGTACAGTAAAGCCTTCGATAACAACAGTTCGACCAACATTTTTTCATATTTAAGACCCTAGTTAATTTAGGACCTAGAGATGTTAGGGGTACTTAGTTCTAACTACAGGAGCGAACACAAACACCTGTAGAGTTTTGTAGGTTCTATTTAACGGAATATACAAGGGTGCGCTTACAAGCACAGGTAGTCCCTACACTCTCTCATGGTCAACTGACCTCTCTCTGACCTCTCATGCGACATGTGGCAAGTGGTACATTAGCAGCTTCCAGATGTCGCCAGGCACATTATCTAAGCGTGAGGTGACATGAAACAGGGGCATTGCCACACACTACTGACGAGAGAAATAATGTATATAAGTAGAGTACATACATGGTATACATACAACATACATAATATACATACAGGACCCAATTCAATTTACGTCCTTATTTCATTCATATTTATGACCAAAATACAATAAAAATAAAATAAAATTATATTTTCATATAAATAATAACTAAATCCCGATTTGTATTATAAAAAATAAATAAAAATACTGTATAAAAAATGAAGAGCGCCTTGCACAAAGAAACTGCCTGGCTAATGAGTGGTAATTCGCATCGCCAGGAAACAACAGTCGGAGCTTGATGGTTCCTTTGTTTTCACGCATCTGGACAAGAACAGGAGAAGAACTTTCTCAGGTTTCTTACAGCATTTTTGCTTCCCCTATTCAACATTATGGGTGTAAACACTGACAACAATGCCGTCTCTTATCCTCTTGTGTGTTTTAATATTCTACGTATTATTAATGAATTGTATTGTTCATTTCGCATATACAGTGAGTTCTGCTATAACGCGTGTTTTGACAACGCGATTCCGATTCCACTCGAACGGTTGTTGTGGCTTCAGTTCACGTTCGACATCACATGTTCAATTGAGTTATGTGTTTTGTTTGTGAACAATTGCAGAAATAATGTATGTAATATTTATGTATACAGTATACCTATATATTATAAGTAAATTGTAAAATTTTACATAAAAGAGAAAATCAAATTACATAGCGTTTTAGACCCGCGCTCTCTTTACATCACACACAGTGTTTACAGTTCACGTTAGACATCACATATTCAATTGATTTATGTGTTTTGTTTGTGAAGAATTGCAGAAATAATTTATGTAATATTTATGCATACAGTATACCACTCACAAGGTCCTACAGTACCACTAATTATTTTATACTGAAACTTACGTTTGGGAAGCTGGATTAAAATGAAGATTACCGGTATATTAAAATAATAAAAATGTATTATAAACCAGTCTAACATACTGTAATAAACACAGCTGCTATTATCACCCCCCCCCCCCCCCCATTTGCCAGTGACAAGAAAGGGAAAGTGACCTTGACTGTGACCGCCTGTGGCTATTTTTAGCCGTCCTTGTGTTCGGAGGTGGTCAGTAATGCATATCGGTATATTTACTGATCATAATACTTATCTCTTAAAAATAATTCATTTAAAATTTATTTTTTTGCAAAGAATATTCAGTAAATGACTGCATTAATTCTTGAAACTACCTACGGTGGTAAATTTAGGATATAAATAATGAACAGAAGTCACGTCATGGATTCGGAGTTTGGTCCTTAACGATCACCATGAATGTAGCCTCCCTTTTTCGCGAAACACGTATATAAATTAAAGAAAATACTTGCAGTATATTTAATATATTGCAGTATATTATATATAAATAAATAAACAAATAAATTCAAATTCCCTTATCATCCTGTGTCATATACAGAAATACTTGAGTCCCTGAGCGAGTACACAAAAAGAAAACGGAGGACTAAGACATCCTGAAGTGGATAGAGATCGGACATCTCTACTGGGGGACTCAAACGTTTCTTATGTTTTGTGGGCACTCTAGCATAATATGAATAATATGTAAATTACAATTTACTTATACAAGTATATATATGTAAATTGTAAAATTTTAAATAAAAGAAAAACTAAATACGTAGCGCTTAAAGTGTACTGTACAGTACAGTGTTGTGGCTTGGCGCGGGGGTTATGCAGTGTTTACAGTTCACGTTCGACATCACATATTCAATTGATTTGTATTTTGTTTGTGAAGAATTGCAGAAATAATTTATGTATACAGTATACCTGTACAGTATATGTAAAATGTAAAATTTTAAATAAGAGAAAAACAAAATACATAGCGTTTTAGACCAGCGCGCTCTGTTTACTCCACACTTTGTTTGAAACACGTGTGAAGTTTTTAAGTGTCCTCAGTGAATTCTGATTACTGTTTCTCCAATTTTGTGACTATGGAAAAGAAGAATATCTCTGGGAAGCACTCTGGTGATCGCATTTCCGGTGGTGATCGTAAAAGAAAGGCTATAACACTTGAAGAAAGCTTGACGTTTCATGACTCCTCAGCCTCAACATCACCCTTCTCCCCCATCAAGTTATATTCATATTTTTTCAAGGTAAAGTGTAACATTTACTGTATGATTTCATTATTAGATATGAATGTAACATTTATTTAGACTGTGCTATCCTTTGTGTTAGGCTAACTACGAATTTTTTTCTTCGATTTGGAGTAATCTGCACCTAACCCTATTTTCTCCATAAGCCCCGTTATTTCTATTACACGAATTTCTATAACACGATGTTTTACAAGAACACTACTATCGCGTTATAGCAGAACTACCTGTACAGTCATGCGCCGGTTAACGTCCGACCGAACAACGTCTGATCGCATATACGTCCGTGCTCCCTCCCCCCCCCCCCCCAAAAAAAAAAATTAAATAAATAAATAAATAAGTAAATAAATAAATAAATCCGTGACACCTGCTGGACCACCACTCCACGACCCTATGACGGAGACACGATGATCCTCCCCATACTGGTCAGATATTATGTGTTAAAGGAATATGCTTCCTTCCTTAGGCTCTTTTTAAGCATTTGCCTCCAGGTGTAATGTTAACCTTCATCAATTGAGGATAAAATCTTTCACCTACAAATTGACAATTACACATTTGCTGTAATCAGACATATTTAGTTGCCTCAACAATTGCAACCCCAGTTGCAATTGGGGTTGCAATTTCAAATTCTTTGGCATTACTAAGAATAACGAAGTCTCTGATGCACTCTAAGATCAAGAGAGAAAACGGAGGACTCAGGCGTCCTGATGTGAGAGAAAACGGACTCGTATGACGGGGGACCAAATAAAAATAGCATAGCTACATGTTTTGTGGACTACAGTATTGAACGTACCCTTTTCATCACTTCGTAATAAACCTAGCCATGCCTATGTGTGTTTATGATATTTACCATAACATTATGCATATATTTAGTGGGTATAAATGGTCGTAAAATGGGAAACTTGGGGTTGGGTCTTGGGTGCCTGGAACCAATTAGAATAAATCCCATAGGTTCTGTACTTTCGTTATTGGCTGGGTCCCAATTAGGCGCGATAACCAAGGGATGACTACTGTACTGTACTGTATATACTTGTGACACTGGCCAGTTGCTTCTGCTGTTATGGTACAGGGGTACCAAGTGACAGCTCTAGGATCCCGCTTCCTCTATCAAGGAATAAACAATTAAAATTTAAATTGAAAAAAAAAAAAAATATTCAAATACCTAATGGGACGTTGCGAACCTAAATGGCCCTAGAGCGGGCACAGTCACGTATGCATCGTGTATTCTTATAGATGTGCTGCCAGGCGTACGTTATCTAGTGAATTTAGTCAATATTGTACAGTAACAATGGACCTAAGTGCAAACCTGTATTGTACATGTACTAAATGATTATGGTACTAAAATTGTTATGTCTATTGCAAATATAGCTTGTTTATACAGGTATTTAAATAAATTACTATCTTACAAGAATCCCACCAATGTAAGTTATATTAACTCAGGTCTTTTGGGTGGCAAATTCTGAGAAGAGCTTAGTCACTCTTAAGTAATGATAAATAAACATGCAGACCTTCAGCGCCAACTGTCAAATCTTATCTCAAATAAATAAACAAACAAACGGCAGACATTCTGTCACCTCACCTCCCGCCCCCTCCCCCTCCCCCCTCTTCCCGCCACCCTCGTGTTCCAAGATAAAAGATTAGTGATTTCTTTGTTTATTTTATATGATATCTCAGACTAAAGTTCGGATAATATAATTTGCATTGCTGAAATCCTTGCAACACAGAGATTAATTTGAATATAAGCGTCATATATTTTGCTCAAGATATAAAAAAAATTTGTACATTAGTGTACATTACTGTAGTACATTTTATAAAAAGTTTTTCAACTGTATTTTTGGGTAGATTTACACAAATTTCTTCATTTATTTTCACCCATTTATATGCACACACCATACTAAAAGAAACGTAAAAAAAATAAAGGACCTTAGTGCAAAGCTGGAGTGCACATGTACTAATTTGATTTCGGTACTAAAATTGTTATGTCTAGTGCGAATTACAACATGTTTACATTCAAATAAATCAGTATATTACAAGAATCCCAGCAATGTTAATTATATTCTCCTAGGTCATATCACTGGCATTTTAAAATGAGAGAAGCTTCGTAGGACTGTTAAATAAAACACACAGAGACCTTCGCCTCAAACTTAGCACGTCAACCCCCCAACCCCTCGCTGGCTCCCTCCCTCCCTCTCCCCCCCCCCCCCAACCAGGGTTTTAGGCTTACAGTTTTGATCTTATATAATATCTCAGACTAAAGTTAGGAGATTATAATTTGCATTGCTGGAATCCTTGCAAGACAGCTAATAATTTGAATATAAACATCATATATTTTGCTCAAGAGATAAAAAAATTTGTACATTAGTGTACAGTACTGTAGTATATTTTATAAAAAAGTTTTGCAACTGTATTTTTGGGTAGATTTACATAGATTTCTTCATTTATGTTCATCCATTTACATGCACACACCATACTAAAAGAAACGTAAAAAAAATAAAGGACCTTAGTGCAAAGCTGGAGTGCACATGTACTAATTTGATTACAGTACTAAAATTGTTTTGTCTAGTGCAAATTATAAGCATGTGTATATTCAAATTAATCAGTATGTTACAAGAATCCCAGCAATGTTAATTATATTCACCCAGGTCATTTTATAAGAGAGAAGCTTAGTCACTTAAGAACTGATAAATATACACGCGTTAGACCTGGGCCTGTGCCAACTGTCAAACATACTACCTCCCCTCCCCCCATGCCCCCTCGCTCGCTCCCTCCCTCTCTCTCCCCCCCCATCTGCCCGGCGTTGCTGGAATCCTTGTAAAACAGTGAATAATTTTAATATAAACGTCATGTATTTTGCACAAGAGATAAAAATTAACCACCTGTATCACATTACAGTAGTGATTTAAGAGTAAAAGTGTATATGTACGTATATACAGTGACCCCTCGTTTAACGAACGCCTCGGTTAACGAAATTTTGGTTAACGAACTGCCTTCCATAAGGATCTTCAATTCAGTTAACGAACAAAAATTCGATTAACGAATTTCTTACTAACCAACCTCAACATGTTTTCGCTTGCACTGACCGGGCAACCAGCTTTAGTATCAGTCCGCCAAGACAATAATCGGTTCTAGGGCTTAAATTCCTTACTATTTTAGTAAATATCAAGAAGTTTATGCTATTCAATAATTTTAAAAGTTTAATATTCAATTTTTTAGTCCTTTTAACAATTATTGAACATAATTGAAGGTAAAGTAACTAGTTTAATGCGCGGCATCCAGCCTCTTAACACAGCAACCAGGCGTTAGTCTCTCTCTGTTTTCACTGGAGGTAACATCTTGCTTGAGACTCTCTTCAACTAAATGCTTTTTTTCTGCATTTCCAAGCAAATTATTGGTCATTTTGAAATATATTTTACATATTGACAATATATAATGCAGTGCAGTGTTGATTTAAAGAAAATAATCTTGAATTACACCAAGAGAGCTAAAATTTTATGGGTGAAATGGCGCCATGGGGTGACTTCTCTTCCACCCCAATGCCTTCTCTTCTTCCTTCTCCTCCACCCCCATTCTAAATCCCATCATCATCATCATCATCATCCAGGAGCCTTCTACATACACACCTCAAATTAAGTGAACTTTTCTACCATTTTTGTTGAATTTAGGAAATTTTCGGTGAGCTGGAACCAATTACCCAAAAACCCATTGAAACAATGGTTTTGGTTAACGAACGACCTTCTGGAACGGATTGAGTTCGTTAACCGAGGGGTCACTGTAGTATTGCACATACACATAAGTATAAATACAAAGCTTCTGTGATGATCGGTCAACGTCCATTTCGGTTAACGTCATGTTTCCAAGAACGTATCTAGGACATTAACCGGTGCATCACTGTATAAAGATTAATTTAATCAAATACATATTCAGTAATAATCAATAATGAATCTTTTGTACACATTCTTAAACAGATAAATGACGTGGTATCCTTAAATGTGCACGTATATGTTGATGTTCCCAATCCATCTTTTTTTTTTGCCATTAGTGGTAAGCTACTTCCATTGTTCCATTTATTAATATTAATTAACATTACCTAAAACATTTTTGTTCAATTCAGAATGCGACGTCTAGCTTATACCTAGGTATGTTAATGCCTAGCAATAACTCAACTCCCGGCTGTAAACACAAATGAAAACAATGGCATCCCATCACCTTTTGTGTGACCATATTATTATTCATTTATTGTATAAGGTGCATTCAGAAACATATTTTAAAGAATATAGTTTGCAATTTTCATGAATTGTATTGCTTTGGGGGGAAAAGCGACACCAAAAATATGAAAAGGTCACACTTGGGAACGCATCTCATTATTATTGCTTCATTTTAATGGTAATTAATGATTCGCGATACGATGATTCACCTTACACTGCAATATTGGAAGACACATTACCGTCGTTATTCTAGGCTTTACTGTACAGGTACTGGGTGGAGTGAGCCAGCAGACACCCAACCACAACAATGACAACTCCATTCTGACCAAGCGTAGAGTGTAGCACGGCAAGTGTTACCCACTCAGCCAAATAGGCTTTAATAACAAAGCACGGCTTTGACTTAAGGGTAGTCTCTCTCATTTTTAATATATTTTTTGTCTTGTTTCTGATTATTTGTTTGTGCTTTTTGTACACACACACACACACACACACACACACACACACACACACACACACACACACACACACACACACACACCTGCAGCCCCCCACCCAACTCGCGCAGTCCGCCACTACACCAAAATTCAGCCCATAAGAGCCCGCCGGCTGTAACTCTATTAATAAACCGCTTATTATTATTATTACACACACACACACACACACACACACAAACACACACACACACACACCTACCTACCTACCTACCTACCTACCTACCTCTGGCGCTGCTCAGCAGCAGCCACGTCAACTATTACGTTGGCCCACACCAACTCCCTCCTCCCCACCGGAATATCAACAAGTTCTCGCCAGAAGTTACTATTTCATTTGGAAAAGGAATGGAACCAGTGTTGAATAGTGGTGAACAGTGCTTAAGTCAGTGAAAAACAACTTGGCAGTTACAGTTGAGTCTTACCCAAGCTAACCTTCACACAGTAAGGTCCCAGGTACCCAGTGATAATTCCCCTGAGACTCCACGATAGAGAGGCCTGGGACCACACCTTACCCACTTGAGTGAGTGAAGTCCTGTGACAACAGACCACGTGGTGTCCCCATGATGTTACAACACCACGTAGTGAATGAGTTGCTACAGCATCATGTGAAGTTCCTCATAACATCATCTGTGAGGGAATTACTACACCATGTGATGCCCCTCATAACACCATCTGTGAGGGAAGTATTACACCACATCAGGCCCCTCATACACCATCTGTGAGGGAATTACTACACCACATCAGGCCCCTCATAACACCATCTGTGAGGGAATTACTACATCATCAGGCCCCTCGTAACACCATCTGTGAGGGAATTACTACACCACGTCAAGCCCCTCATAACACCATCTGTGAGGGAATTACTACACCACGTCAAGCCCCTCATAACACCATCTGTGAGGGAATTACTACACCACGTCAAGCCCCTCATAACACCACCTGTGAAGGAATTACTACACCACATCAGGCCCCTCATAACACCACCTGTGAGGGAACTAGTACTCCACGTGATGCCCCTCATAACGCCATCTGTGAGGGAGTTACTACACTACGTGTCTGCTGTTCAACACCTCAGCTCACATGATCTACGTGTGTAAACATTAATCTGTATGTTCACTGTATGTTCCTTCACTTTTCTCTAGTGAAGGCTTTTTTTAAAGCACCAATGTATGTACTAAGTCATTTATGTCCAATGTATATTTTCAGCCTTCAGGCTGCAAACTTTTTCAATAAACCGTTTATTATTATTATTATTATTATTATTATTATTATTATTATTATTATTATTACACACACACACACACACTAATGAATGGAAAACCACATTTGTCACCCCCATCCCCAAGGTCACCACCCCACAGTCCCCTAACGACCTCAGGCCATTTGCCATTACCCCCATACCCAGTCTACTTTGTGAGGACTTTGTTTTTGAGTGGGCATTTGCAAGAATCTATCAGTCAATTCATCCACAGCTATTTGGCAATATGAGGACCTCCTCTACATCACACTGCTTAGTGAGCTTTCTGGATTTTCTGCACAAAAACCTGCAGAAATGTAAGACATCACTAGCCATTGCTCTTGTTGACTTCAGGAAGGCCTTTGACCTTGTTGATCACTGCACTGTTATCAACAAGGCCATTTCACTAGGGCTGCCCACCGACCTGGTCTCATGGCTCACTTATTTCTTGAGTGGACGTCGCCAGGCAGTGAGGTATCAGGGCTTGGTCTCCACATTCTAACACCTCACCTGTGGTGTTCCCCAGGGGACCAAGATGAGACCACTGTGCTTCCTCATCCTGATCAACGACGCTCTATCGGACACTCCTCACAGGTGGAAGTACGCGGATGACTGCACTGTGGGGGTTTCAGTGGACAACACTGCACCAGACCAGACTACTCATCGCTACAAGGCACCCTGGACAGGCTACAGGCATGGATTACGGAAAACAAGGTCACCATCAACCACACCAAAACCGTAGTCATGCACATCAATACCGCCACCACACCAGTGCAAGCCCCAGCAGTCACAGTGGGTGCCCATCCTCTCCAGCTGGTGCAGTCTGCCAAACTCCTGGGTGTTACTATAGACAACAAACTTGACTGGAAGGCCCATGTAAATAACACAGTCAAGGCAGCCTCGTACCATCTCTACATGCTACGACGACTCAGGTCACTTGGGACACCCACGCCAGAGCTGAGGACCATCTACAACGCCTTTATTCTCCCCAAACTAACGTATGCGTCACCAACCTGGTTGTCTTCCCTCAACTCCACCCAACAACGTCAGCTAGAGAAGGTACAGAAAAGGGCCTGCAGAATCATGCTCGGCGCTGGCTACTCTGGCTACACCAACGCTCTCTCCACCCTGGAAATGCCATCCCTCAGTGACCTCCACCACCAAGCACTGGAAAGGTTTGGCAGCCAACTATTGCACCACCCTCGTCATCGCCACCTCCTGCCACCGGCAGCCCCCCACCCACCTCGCGCAGTCCGCCACTACAACACACACACACGGTAAAAGAAATTGCTGTCTCTAGAACGAAAGGCTCTTTGTCCTGGCCGCAAAAATGACAGCAACTTTAAAACTATCCCGAGTCATTCATGGGTACATCCAGGGCGTCATCCGCGAATAATGGAGGTCCACGGATTAAAAATCTGCAAATTGTCAGGGCATGTTGTATTATATTTTCATTATTTCTAAGCCAGATCGTTATATGGAGTAGAATAATTGTTAAAGAAGTCTGTTTTTCTGAAAGTTGCATCAGGAGTCAGCTGGCTGACATGCCAGTCAGCTGTGGCCTGTGAGAGATGGTAATGCCAGTTGCCATTGTTACATATAAGGAAACTATAAAAGTTGTGGAAAATCATTTCACTGGATCACACAACCAGCTATGCTGTAAGTTTAGTTTATCCTCTTTGCCATTGATTGTGAAGTTGATTTCAGCAGAGAATATTTAGGAAAAATAATGAGAGCATAAAAAAGCTAAAATTATACAAGATAATGCACACACTGGATTGCACCTCAGCTGGGATGTGCTGTCACTGTCAACCGACCTTTAGCAACTGTTGCCAAGGGTCAGTAGGCAGAGGCACCCAACCCAAACTCCTTACCCTGCTTGGTGCACACGGCAGTTGAAGCCGAGAGAGGCGCAAGTGGAAGTGTCTTCCCCATCCATACACTCCTGTACACACTGCGTCTTTTTATTTTCTCCTCAGCCAAGCGCATAAAGTTGAATGCGCATAAGTTAAATGGGCATAAGGTGCGACACGACTGAATTCGGTGGAAGAAAAAACTTTTACAAGTACAAACAATTTATGTAGGTGAGCTGATGGCCTGAAGCTTTATCTGATATAAGCAGTGCCTTGTGTGTCATGCTTTTTTATGGCACAGTATTCCCTCAATGCTGGGCAAAATTATTTTTTTTAACCAATTAACAAAAATGGTCAATGTCATCCATGCTTTGCTGTTTTACTCCCAAATTACTGGTAAAGTTTGTTTACATACACACTTATGAATGCTCTAGGGTTTACAGAGTGACATACAGCGAGAGGTTTGAGTTTAAAGTCAACTTCTGCATTACCACCCAACAGGAGTGTGATATTATGATCTTTGGCTGCTTTGAATCCTGGTGTAGCTTTTTTTAACATGGAAATAAATAACTAGAAAGGCATTCTCTTCCAGTGTAGTCAGGTCTTATCAACGTTAAAAACTTGACTGGGCAAGTAGCTGCCTTCCTCGATTATTTTATGTAGTTCTTCTGGATAGCCAGCAGCAGCAGATGAATCACCACTTGCTGCCTCACTAATGACTTTTAAATTATGTAACCCATGGCATTGTTTAGACCAAGCAAACCAGCCTCAACACCCACCGAACTTTTTGGTTTTTGCACTTGCACTTTTACTTCTATTTTTAAGATAACTGAACAATGCTAGGGCTTTTGTTTGAATAATTATAGTGCCCATTAGGGTATGCATCTGATTTTTCTCTTCAATCCATATAAAGTGTTTAAAAGTCTCTCCATTTCCTCCATAACCCCACTCCACCTTTGGCAAACTTTTTTTGCACTTATCGAAGTTGTAGACTGAGCATTTTTTTTTTCTTCATTCTTACGGATAGTTTTAACTGTTGATTCCGCCATCCCCAAAGCGCGTGAAATATTCACAGACCTATCACCTTTTCCATGTCATTTTAACACTTCTAGCTTTAAAACCAACATTACCATCACTTGCTTTCTGGCTCATGTTTAATAACGGCACAAAAATGCCTTAAGATACCCAAGAAAGTTTTACTTGTGTTCCTGTTCAGATACGTGAAAATGAAATGCCTGCTAAGCTGCGACTTTTATGTTAGTGATGCGCAAGGCGTGTTTTTTTTTTTTTTTATTATTTTTTTTATACGTGTAATACATATCAGGATTTAGTTATTATTTATATGAAAATGTCATTTTGTATTTTATTTTTTATTCTATTTTCTTCATAAATACGAATAAAATAATGGTTTAAATTGAATCGGGTCCTAAATTAACCTGGGTTTTAAATATGAATCATTGTTATTCGAGG
This sequence comes from Homarus gammarus, assembly GCA_958450375.1. Lineage (NCBI taxonomy): Eukaryota > Metazoa > Arthropoda > Malacostraca > Decapoda > Nephropidae > Homarus > Homarus gammarus. The sequence goes on along the minus strand of CAUDMG010000807.1, from coordinate 68,058 downwards.
CTTTCCTGTTAAACCTCGCTTTACGATATCCCAATCAACAATAATTTGCGTTAACAATGCTGATCACATATTTCTTTAAGATTTTTAATGTTCACATATACATATGATATATTTGTTTATATACTTATAAAGTGAGATGATATTGTTAAGTTTTATTAATGTTCCACAGTTATTTAATGTCATCTGGTCGAAGCTGCATAGTCCGGACTTCTGCTGCCCAGCTCCTAATCAAGCTAACACAAACTGGACCAACAGCAAGTAACCCCTGGATCTCTCCAATTGTTGCTGATACAATCACTGGAGTAAGAAATGATATGTACAGTATTTGATATACAGTAGAAGTCCAAAAATCCGGCCTGCTTGGGGATTGGGTCGGTCCGGATTTTCGGATTTTCCGGATTCTCAGGCAGTACTTTTAAAATTCAAATTTAAGGAGGAATAAAGAAGAGATGAAAAGGTACATTTTGATAGTTTTTCATTAGCAAATGTAGCATGCTTCATTTATCAAAATGAGCAGTTTTAAAAAAAAAAGCTGTGAATTCTAGAATTTTATTCTTTGCCTTTTCTATATCATAAATTGCAGATTTTCCAATGTCGTATGTTTCCATTAGAACAGTATTGCTCACACCACGTTCTAGTTTCTTAGTTATTTCAAGTTTGTCACTCAATTTCAACATGTTCTTCTTTCTCTTCACACAACGAAGTTTATCTACTTTACGAGCCATTATTATGGGCTTGCACAGTACTCTGTAAATGGAAAGAGTAGGACTCAAAATTACATACGTTGTCAGAGTTTGATTGCTCGTTTTAAATTGGCGACCGCGTGGTCGCTTGTAGTCGCTGTGCAGCTGTGGCACTCACGCATGCGCACATACACACAAAAGCCAGCTAAATTTAAAAAAAAAAAAAAATTGACTTCTCGAAAAGTCTAGATTCTCGGGTGGTCCGGGTTTCTGGACTTTTACTACATTTGTATTTTTCTCTTTATCCTCAGATGTTCCCCATTAGTAAATGGTTTTTCAGATGAATCAGTCACCTTTTCTCCATAATGTCCATAATGTGTCATATTATGATATTACCTTTATTGAAATTACAGTAGTACTGTTGTGGCAGGTTGTCAGGGTCTCTTATTTGGCCTCACAACGTACGTACATGTAATATATCCAACACTCAGGATTGAGGTAGAATAGAAAGTCGCAATGTGTTTCCCATATATATATTGTTGCACAGCACAGTGTTAAAGAGATACTAGGTCGGGCGAAGCTTGCTCAGCGTTCCTGTAGGGTTAGGAGCTTTCTGAGGGAGCGTGTGGTGTGGAGCTGTTGAGAGATGTTGCTTGCTGGTGGCAGTAAGTAGTAAGAGGTCGATGATGGCCAGGTGAAGTCTTATATAGCGGGAGTAGGCTTGGCTTCATGGTAGGCCCCCGCTTTGTTCAGCGTCGCTGGTTACCTGACCTTGACCACGAGGGATACGCTGGTAGATTCACGGGGGGTAGGCTAGTCAGCGACACACGGCGTTTGTAGGGGAGGAATCCACTACAATGCTCCCCCTCCCCTCCGGGCGCGATGGGAGACTGGATGTTGGCCGGGTTGCGTCCCACACGTGATATAAACCTGGCAGGTGTACGTACGACTTGGCAGTTGCGGGTGACAACTCCGTCTAGTGACACAGAACCTGTGGGAGAACGGGAGAGAAGGAGGGTTTTGGAATAGAGGAGGTTGTACAGGCAATGGTTGTTGTGCTTCTATCGCGGCTGGGGCAGCGTCCTCAGAGGCACTGGCTGGGTTGACTGGGTCAGGGGCAACGTCAGGAGTAGGGTCCATGACAGGAGCAGGTTCTATGACGGCAGCAGGGTTCACGACAGGAGGAGGGCCAATGATAGGAGCAGGTTCTACTATGGCAGCAGGGTCCAGGACAAGAGCAGGGGGTACCTGAGGGTGAAAAGAGGGTGCCTTGTGGGCGGGGTGTTGCTGCCGGTGGCAACTGCGGGTAGACTGGTGCAGGTGTCGTTTGTTGGTGGTGCTGCTGGGTCGGGGGCTTAACAGGTAAGGTGGCCGGCTTGACACGGTCTGTGCTGACGGTCTCGTGTCTGCCATTCCAGATAATCGTCAGGAACTTCGCTGAACGGGTAACAATCTGGAAGGGTCCATCATAGGGGCGTTGTAGTGGGTTGTGGTGAGCATCATGCCTGACGAAAACATACTCGGCTGTGAGTAGTGCAGGAGGGATGTGTTGAGGTTGCCGAGGAGGCTGGCGTGGAGCAGTAGTTCTGAATGCAGAAACTGCATGTCGTAGCTTTTGGAGTAAGTAGTGACGGACGGCGGGAGTGGTTTGGTGCAGGTCAGGAGGGAGTGAGAAATCCCCGGGTAGGCGAAGGGGCTCGCCTAGGGTGAGATCTGCTGGGCTACAGTCCATATCCTCCTTGTGTGAAGCACGGATGCCGAGGAGCACTAAGGATAGCGTATCCGTCCAGCTGTAAGGGTTGTGCTGTGCTTTGAGTGCATCCTTCCGCTGCTGGTGAAACCGCTCTACCATCCATTGGATTGAGGGTGGTATGCGGTGGTGCGTTGCCTAGTCGTGCCGAGGAACTGTAGGATGCTGTGCCAGAGTTGTGACTCAAACTGGGCTCCTCGGTCGGTGAAGACGGTAGTGGGGGGGCCGAAGCGGGAAACCCAACCGGACATGAAGGCGCGGATGTCAGACTCTGCTGTAGCATTGGGCATGGGGATGGCTTCTGTCCACCTGGTGAAATGGTCGATGCAGGTGAAGATGTAGGTGCTACTGCAGGATGATGGAAGAGGTCCCACTATGTCGAGGTGCACTACATGGAAACGTCCTTTGGGTATAGGGAAAGTTTCTAAAGGGGCCCTTGTGTGATGATGTATTTTGGAGGACTGACAGGCCAGGCACTGGGCAGCCCATTTCTTAGTATTGGTCTTGATGCCGGGCCAGACGACACGTTACGTGAGGAGGCGCTGGAAGGTCCACACACCCGGGTGACTGAGACCATGGATGCGGTCGAAAACAGTTCGGCAGTGGACGTGAGGCATGAACGGTCTAGGCTGCCCACAGGATACGTCGCACCACAATTTGATGTTTGTGCCGGGGATTGGGAGTTCTTGGAGTGTGAGGCCTGAGAGAGATGTCTTGTATGCTGCCAGGTCTTCGTCATTTTCTTGAGCCGCGGCAAGTTGCCCATAATCAATGGGTGGAGATGAGGGGAGAATGTTGAATATACAACAAGAGAAGGCGTCGGCGATATCGTTGTGGCTGCCTTTAATGTGTTGGACGTCGCTGGAGAACTCCGAGATATATGCCAAGTGGCGCAGGACGCGAGGTGTATGTGACTGGGAGGTTGAAGTAAAGGCGTGGACGAGGGGCTTATGATCAGTGATGATGGTGAACTGATGGGCCTCGAGGAAGTGCTGGAAATGCTTGACAGCCAGGTATACGGCCAGGAGTTCTCGATCGAAGGCACTGTATTTGAGGTGTGGTGGTTGAAGCCGTTGTGAGAAGAATGCAACGGGCATGGGAACTCCATTGATCTCCTGCTGTAAGACGGCGCCACTGCAGTAGAAGAAGCGACTGTTGTGAGAGTGGTCCAAGTGTTAGGTGCAGGGTGGGCGAAGATGGTAAGGCGTGTGATGTGTTCTTTGATAGCGGTGAATGCCGTAACAGCCTTTTGAGTCCACACTAGAGGCTTGTGAGACTTCTTTGAGAGTCCCTTGAGAAGGTCTAAGAGGGGAAATAGGATGGTGGCAGCTTTGCCAATGAAGCGGGTGGTAGTAGTTGACTAAACCCAGGAATTCTCGGAGTTTCTTCGCCGTTTCAGGTTTGGGGTACTCCCTGATGGTAGTTATCTTCTGTGGTAGGGGTTGGATGCCACTAGGCGAGACTCTGTGACCGAGGAAATCGATGGATGGAGCTCCGAAGACGCACTTAGCAGGGTGAACTTTCATGTTGTTGTTCTGCAGGCGTTGGAGGAGGAGTTGTAGTTGGTGATGATGCTCGGCAGGCGTCGAAGATGCGACGAGGATGTCGTCTATGTAGACGGTGACAAAATCAAGGTTGCGAAGCATATGGTCCATGTATCTCTGGAAAGTCTGTGCTGCATTTTGTAGGCCAAAACTCATGAAAGTATACTCGAAGAGTTCGAATGGAGTGGTGATGACTGTCTTCTGGGTATCTGCAGGTGCTACAGGGATCTGGTGGAAGGCACGCTCCAAGTCGATCTTCGAGAAGATTGTCTTGCCATGAAGTTTGTGGTGGAAGTCCTGGACATGCAGAATAGGATACCTGTCAGGTTTGGTGACGAGGTTCAGGGCTCTGTAGTTGCCACACACCGTCCAGTCGCCGGATGATGGCTTAAGAACCTTGTGAAGAGGCGATGCCCAGGGACTCTTTGAAAGACGAATGATGCCGGCTTGCAGTAGTCTGTTGAATTCCGCCTTGGCTGCGTTCAGGAGCTCAGGGCGCAGGCGGCGGGGGCGTGAGAAGACTGGAGGTCCTTTGTGTGGTGGGATGTTTATCCTAGACAAGGTTCTTGAAACTCCAGAGCACGAGTAGTAGATATATTCCATAAGTAGTACAAGACTTGGCAGGATAACCAACAGGTACAGAAAAACAGGGACAAGCAAAAAGGACTCCGTGTCGTAGCCAGGCCGAAGCCGATCTGAGGGAAGTTAGCTAGCTAGGCAGGGAGAGTTGCTAGACATTACTAGGACAATAAATGAGGTCTTCTAGTTACTTGACTAGCGCGGTACAGACATAGTACATCGGGACATAGTAAGTGAACATATGCACTAGACATAAGCATAGATATCAGACATGCTATAATAATATGTAGTAATACAGACATGTGAATAAATGGTACAATGAATGGTAACAGAGTCTTGCCGTCAGGCGTGTTCACATATCTTGGTATTTACATATCTATACACCTCCCTCCCCCTTTACGCTCATAGTGCAATCTCGAGTGGCTACGGAATCTTTTTCCATGAGTCGGGGGGGGGGGGGGGGGACAATGGGAGGATCAACTGACGATCTTCGTTCCTGGTATGGGCAAGGGGGCACAGGGGACGGGGAGGAAGGTTCGTCACTAGAGGATGGCACTGGGCGGAGATGGCGTCTGTTTTGCCACCATACACGACCACTGGGGAGGCGGACTTGGTATGAACAGGACTCGCCAAGGCCCATGACGACCCCGACCTTGTCCCAGCAGTGTGATGCCGGGTCCTGGATTCGTACTTGCTGGCCGACAGTCAACCTGGGAAGGGGGCGGGCGTGGGCGTCATAGTGGCTTGTCACTTGGGCCATCCGGGCAGCCTCACGGCGGTCACACTCGTCCGCCTTGATCTGCCATTCATCTAAGAAGGACTGGGGGTGGGCAGGCACACAAGTACGAAGGGGGTGGCCATACAATACCTGGGCAGGAGAGCGTCCGGCAGGGATAGGGATGTTACTGAGTTCCAGTAGGCCCCTGTCGAACTCCTCGCAGTCCAGGTTCCCCGTCGGTGCTGTCTTGAGGATGAGGTGTTTTGCGGACTTTACCGCTGCCTCGGCGTGGCCATTCGCTTGCGGGTAATGAGGGGAGGTGACGATGTGGTGGACGCCCCAGCGTTTGGCGAAGCTCTTGAATTCGTGGCTATTGAACGGTGGCCCACCGTCGGTTCGGAGGCGGAGAGGCACTCCGACTTCCCGGAAGAAGCAACAGAACATCCAGATGACCCTGGAAGAGGTGGTGTCCCGATCACAGGGAACCACCACTGGCCATCCAGAGAGCCTGTCGGCGACCACCAGGAAAGACTTTCCGGCCACATGAAAGAAGTCGGCGGACACGGACTCAAAGGGCTGCTTCGGGAGGTCATTGCACAGGTACGGCTCTTGTTGCTGGCTGGGCTGGAGTTGCTGGCAAGGCTCACAGGCCTCAACCGTGCTCTTAATATCGGCGTCAATACCAGGACAAAAGACGGTCTGACGGGCTCTGCGCCTGGTGGCTTCAACGCCGCGGTGGCTGTCATGGAGGTGGGATAAGGTGCACTGGCGGAGGGCAGCGGGAACGACGATCCTGGGGCCGTACAACACCAGCTCTCCGTCCGCATAGAGGCTATCCCTTAGCTTCCAGAAGGGGAGGGCGGAGGCGTGAATGTCGTAGCGGTTGGTGGGGAATCCAGCTGAGACGTAGTCGAGGAGTTGGACGTATGCCGGGTCTTGAGCGGCGGTGATGCGAAGCTCCTGGAGAGTCTTATCGTCTTCAATGGAGGGCGTCGTCGTCGTCTTGTCAGCAAGAGAAGTGGCTGTGTGTGGCACTAAAGACCGAACGTGAGCCGCGGCCGTGGTACAGTCGACTTCATCTTCAGGTGTGGGGCGACTAACAGGGGCTTGGGAGAGGGCGTCTGGTATGCACAGAAGCTTACCGGCGTGCCACACAGCTGTAAAGACGTAGGGGGCGGTCTTCTCTTTGAGACGTTGGAGGCGAGGATTTTCGATGGCGTCCAACGTGTAGTGATTGAGGATGGGTATGAGCGGGCGATGGTCCGTCATGAGGGTGAAATGCCCAAGGCCGAACAGGTAAAGGCGGCACTTGGCCATAGCCCAGGCGACTGCCAGCATCTCTAGTTTGATGGTGGCGTATCTGGTCTCCGTGTCGGTCAAAAACCTGGAGCCACACTGAACTAAGCGCAATCTACCCTGGCCGTGATCTTGAAGGAGGGCATATCCGAGGCCGTATAGACGGGAGGCATCGGTCTGGAGGACCACTGGTAAGGACGGGTCGAAGGGTGCCAAGACTGGTGGTGATAGTAATGCCTTCTTAACATTCCTGAGCGCTAGGTCGTGGTCAGGAGTCCAGAGGAAAGAGCGTTTGGGGCTCATGAGGGGGCGTAGAGGTTGGGCTGATGTGGCGATTTTAGGGGAGAAGTCGGCCAGCTGATTTAGCAGGCCCATAAACGAGCGAAGGTCGGTCAGGTTCGCTGGAGTAGGGAAGTCCCTGATGGCCTTGACTTTCTCCTCATCAGCTGAGATCCCCTCTGGCGAGATGTTGTAGCCGCAGTAGTTAACTTGGGAGGCGGCGACCACAAACTTATCTTTGTTCAGGGTGATACCATGGGCACGACATCTTGTGAGCATCAGATGAACTCGGTTCAAGTGGGCCGGGAGATCATCGTCGAAGAGCAGGTTGTCATCTACAACCTTCACGCAGTTGGTGACACCCTGCAGAGCCATATCCCCATGGAGGCAGTACGCATCTCCGGTTGCTGCAAAGCCCATGGGTCCGCGGCAGTGTTGGAACCGGCCGTGGGGTGTGATGAATGTAGTGAGGTGGCGATCTTCTTCCGCCAGGTCGACTTGCCAGTACCCATGTAGTGCATCTGCCGTGGTAAGGAACTTTGCAGACGGGGTGACGCTGCGGACTGCTTGAATGGGCGTAGGCGATGGATGGGCGGGACGGGAGACCTGCGAGTTGAGATGGGTGAGGTCCACTGTGATGCGAACACCTACAGGCTTGGGTGCCAAGACCATAGGGTGGCACCACTCGGAGGGCTCCTCACCGGCATGTCTGATGATCTCCTGCTGCACCAGAGAATCGAGCTCCGCCTTCACCTTGTCCCGTAGGGCAAAGGGGATAGGCCTGGGTGTGTGGATGGCGAAAGGCGTCGCGCCAGGCTTGAGGTGGATTCTCATCGGGGGGCCTGTCATCTTCTTGAGTGGCATCTTCTGGAGGTCAGACTTGGAGAAAAGGACGTCGCTGAACTGACGAAGAAAAAACTCCCGGGCGGCAGCAGGTGTGGTCATGGCTGAAACAGGTATTTCTGCACACCTGTTGAGGTGTGTCACGGCGAGGATGGTCTTTGGGAACTCGGATGAGACGATGGCCAAGCCCTGACAATTGCCACATGACAAGAGAGGGGTTTGGATGCCCTCATGGACGTGGACTGTGGCAAGGCAAGACTTGGGACCGATCTGTAGTGTTGCCTTGAAGCAACCCAAAGGTGGAGACATCGGGGACCCGTCCGCTGTGAGCACGTCTTTCATGGCTGTGGGTGACAGGCTACTCCTGGGAATGTTGAGGGTGTCCAGGTGTGTTGGTCCAATCACCGTGATGTCCGCGCCCATGTCAGGTATCATGAGGAGGTTGGAAGAGTTGGCACCGTAGGACAGACGAACATTGACGGGCTTGGGGGACCTGTCACTCGAGGCATCATCCACGCGTCGGCATCCTTTGTTGTTCTTGGGAGACGGTGGTGTGGACGTTCTGTCGGGTTGTGAAGAGACGTTTTGACCTGGAGATGGAGACTTCTTGGTGGACCTGCAACACTTGGCGAAGTGTCCTTGCTTGTTGCAAGCGTTGCATGAGACCTTGTTGGCAGAACATCGAGTTGTGCGGGGCCAATGGCCTTGAAACCCGCAGTTTCGACATTTACTATCAGCCGCAGGGCACTTTCCTGGACCGTGCTGGCGCTGACAGTTTCTGGTGACTGTGACGGGGCTGTGGAGAGGACGCCGTCTGCATCTGGCGTTGATTCCTCTTGTAGGTGGAGACGGCGATGAGTATATAGCTGAGGCAGCCTCTCTTGTGGCCTCATACGACCTGCAACAGGTGACGAAGTCGGTGAGGGAAGAGGCGGCGTCGAGGGTGAGGAGTTTCTGAAGCAGGTCTTCGTCACGTACACCCATCAGCAAGATCATCTTGAGCTGGATCTCAGCACAGGTTACAGGATCGCCTGTACATAGGTCCACCTCGGCTGCTAGGTCCTTAAGTCGTGCGTAGAAGTCTGAGAATGATTCCCCAGAAGCTTGTTTGCAGGATAGCAGTTCCCTACGATGCAAAGCTTCATTGCGGTGGCCACGGAAATAACTCTGCAAGGCGTTTAAAACCTCTGTCACTGACATGGGGAATGGCTAGCGTGTGCTCTAGGAGGCGTTGAACATCGAGGGAAATGCACGATCTTAATTGGATGAGTTGTTTATGAGGGGGCATTCGGTTGAGGTCAGACATAACAGCAAAGTTTTCGAAAAGACGTCGCCATTGACGGTATACTTGATATGTTGCATCAGATTGAAGAGGCGGGGAGCTGGAAACTGAAGACTTGCTGTGCAGGGGTGTACTTGAGACGGCAGGTAATGGAGGAGGCACGGAGAGGTCGACAAGAGTTGAGACTGGAGCAGGTGGTTGAGAAGGCACTGAGGCATACCCAAGAGGGATAGGTGACGTGTGAGGAGGCGTTGTCTGAAGGATAGATGAAGAGGCTGAAGCTGGCGAATTGGTTGTGGCAGCTGATGAAGTCGTCCTCGTTGCCAGCAATTCCAATAGTTCCAGGAATTTGCGGTTATCAGCTTGGTGTTATTGTTGGAGTTGAAGACGGTAAGCTGATTCCTCTGACTGTCTTGACAATTCCTCTTGACGTCGTTTTTCCTCCTCTAATTTTCGTCTTTGGGCTTCCTTCTCTTGGGAAACTTGTAGGAAGTGAATTAACTGACGTATATCCTGGCTCCCATCCTTTGAATTTGGGGGGGTGGAAGGGTCTGTGAGGCTTCGTCTTGCTCATAATCCTCATTTGAATTCCCCAGCAAATCGTCGTAGTCGGACATCTCGTGTTTGGTATGGTTGCGATGGGAAAGACAAGGAGAATAAGGTGAAGTGCTATGTTTTCGTCAATGTACTTGCCTAAGTGCAGGAACTGGTGGGAAAGTAAAAGAGTATTGACTGTAATATTTGTGAGGTGAGTGGAGGCGGCTGGCGGCGGTGATACTGGTCTCTGTATTCCTCCGCGCCCGGGCGAGATGTCGGTGATGACTCAGTCGAGGGGGGAAGGCAGTGGCTTGCGGGCCGGCGCAGACGGAGGATGTATGCGTGAAGTGCTGTCTTGAAAACTGGGCTGAAAGGGTTTCTTCTACCTGTAGGGCCCCAGAAACATAGCAAAACAGACATCAAAGGCACTGCACTTCACTTAGGGCACTTCACAAGGTCACAAAGCACTTTAAATCCAGGGGCACTGTAGAGTATATCTTCTGGGCAGGAAACAGACGAGGCCGGCTCTTGAGACTTGTCAACTGTCGTGTTGGAGCTGCTCTCAACTGCGCCATGTGGTGGGATGTATATCCTAGACAAGGTTCTTGAAACTCCAGAGCACGAGCAGTAGATATATTCCATAAGTAGTACAAGACTTGGCAGGATAACCAACAGGTACAGAAAAACAGGGACAAGCAAAAAGGACTCCGTGTCGTAGCCAGGCCGAAGCCGATCCGAGGGAAGTTAGCTAGCTAGGCAGGGAGAGTTGCTAGACATTACTAGGACAATAAATGAGGTCTTCTAGTTACTTGACTAGCGCGGTACAGACATAGTACATCGGGACATAGTAAGTGAACATAGGCATTAGACATATGCATAGATATCAGACATGCTATAATAATATGTAGTAATACAGACATGTGAATAAATGGTACAATGAATGGTAACAGAGTCTTGCCGTCAGGCGTGTTCACATATCTTGGTATTTTCATATCTATACACTTTGGTCTCGATGTGGTGGAAAATTCCCAACGTAGGTGGTGGGGGTGGAGAGACTCGGGATGAGAAAAGTTCCTTGAACTCTTCGAGCAGGGGGGAGAACTCGTTGGACGGCGAAAGACAGGTGATAGTGTCGGTGTCTTTGGCACATGAACCCTTGATCTTGCATGCTGTAGGCTCATGGATGAGGCAAAGGTGGCTTGGGTCGACTCCGAGCTTGTGGAAGGTGAGTGTAGTGAGGGGTTGTCAGACCACAGCTTACATCGCAAGGATAGCCAGACTTGACCCGACATTAGGGAGGTCAAAAGTATAGGGTAACTCTGCTGTTGACCAAGGATTGTAAATCAGCCAGGCTTCCCTCCCATGTGACACGGCCCCAACAAAACATGTAAGAAGGCACCAGCCGACTCTCTCCCAATATACAATAACCTACATCCCAGAGGAAGTCCAGACCTGACCTCACATTAGCCAGGTCAATTGTAACCCTCGAGCTCAAGTCAAGAGGCCACAAATCAACCAGGGCCTCTCATGTCACACGGCCCCACCTGATGACTTCTCCAGAAAGTACAACTTACAGTCTCTGAAAAATGTCCAGACCTGACCCTACATTAGCGAGGGCAAATGTAAGGGGACCCTTCGCCGCCCCCCCCCCCCCCCCCGAACAGCTCAACCTGACGGCTGGTCTTCCAATATATAGGACGTCCGAGCCCTCCCTCAGGGAGTTGTCTTGTAACCAGGGAGAGCCAGCTACCACGTCCCCAGTCCCGCTCGAGAGAAGCCCGCCACTAAGTGTAACGAAGTCTCAGCCCGGGTCCATCGACAAAGTGCTGTCAACTCCACGTGTAACAGTAAGTGCTGGCTGTGTAGTCTGTAGAAGTGCAGTGATCCCGAACCTCCCCAACGATCGACTTAGTGAAGTGCCCATTCTAATTGTGAGGTTAGGTTATACAAGAATACCATAGTCTATCATAAATTGTGTACGAACCCCCCTATTAATCCCCCCTATTGAACTAGTAAAATAAAGCTGTAACACGCATTGGTATTTTATATACTACACTTGTACTGTGCCTGGGTTAATATACAGTGTTGACATCAGACCCTCGAGACACGCTACCATTTCCTCTCGCTATAATACTCTACTACTATAAACTCCTAACTTACCTCTTCATGTGAGATTTTGTCTCATTACAATGAGGAAGTCGAAGCCATGGATGGGTTGAGACACGTCTGCGACTACGAATGACCAGCTCAGAGTCTTGGGCAGACCGAGGTCTAAGGAGAGGGTGCGTGTGCCGTAGGAGGCGATGGGGGTACCATTGGCGGCGAACAGGTCATAAGAAGGATGCCTTAACGTGTCTTGTCGTGAGGGAAGGATGATACTGACCGATGAACCTGTGTCGATGAGGAAATTCGTGCCGGAGGTGCGATCGGTGACTTGCAATAGTGAGACGCCTGAAGGGAAGGGGGCTGAGGCGTCTGCCAACCTCCGTTGTTGCCGTTTCCCGAGTAGGTGCAGTGGGGCTCACAGCTTTGAGCATTGGGGCCGAAACGCCGGTGATACCAGCAGAGGGTATATTCGTTGTGCTGGGGGCTGGCGGTGGTTTCCGGGGCAGGAAGGGCGCGTCGGAGATTAGGAACAGGTCTAGAAGCAGGCATGGAGGAGCAGAACTGTTCAATGGTGTTCATCCTGCGGTTCAAGGTTTGCAACAAGTCCCTGATGTCTTGTGAGGTATTGCTATGCTGAGGGCTGTTGACCCGGCTTACAAGTACGGAGGTAAGTACTGGTGTGGTCGTTGGGTTGTCTGCAGCCGCCAGGCACTCAGCCGCGCACTCGTTGAATATTCTGTCTGCCACAGTTGCGTAGAGTTCAGGTGTCGTCGAGTAATCTACTGTGGACAGGATGGTACGTACTTGTGTGGGGAGCTTTTGTGCGTGAAGCTGGCGCAGGATAGGGTCGGGAAGTCTGTCTGTGTGCCAGGAGTTCAGCCTACAAATCTCCTCCCAGAGAAGTCCCGGAGTTGAGTTTCCAAGGGAGATAGAAGATAGGTTCTGCAGGAGACTGGGGCGGGTCCGACGCTAATGCGTTTTTAAGGTGTCCCGCAGGGTGGCGAATTTGTTGTTCTCTGGAGGGTTGGAAATAGTCCGTGATACATGCGTGGCGACTTCCGTGGGCAAGGAAGAGACCAGGGCACCGTACTTTTGCTCGTCAGTAGCTAGTGAGCTGATGAGAATTGCTTCCACATGATCTAACCAGTCCTCGACGTTGTGGTTGAAAGTCGGTAGAGAGATCCGTCCGTCCACTCTTGCGGAAGTGTGTCACACGGTCGTGAGATGGTGTCATAGTGGGGTAGAACGTTGTGCTGGTGGTGTCGTCGTGGAGGAGTGGGGTAGCACGTGGTGCGGGTGGTGTCGTCGTGGAGGAGTGGGGTAGCACGTGGTGCGGGTGGTGTCGTCGTGGAGGAGTGGGGTAGCACGTGGTGCAGGTGGTTTCGTCGTGGAGGAGTGGGGTAGCACGTGGTGCGGATTAGGCGGTTGGCCTACGCTGGCAGCAGGCAGGACGATCTTCTCAGCTCCAGGAGTAAGGCAGCAGAAAGGAGTGTGGTGTTCACGGCTCCAGGGGTCACCAATTGTAGCGTTCTGTTGTGGCAGGTTGTCAGGGTCTCTTATTTGGCCTCACAACGTACGTACATGTAATATATCCAACACTCAGGATTGAGGTAGAATAGAAAGTCACAATGTGTTTCCTGAATATATATTGTTGCACAGCACAGTGTTAAAGAGATACTAGGTCGGGCGAAGCTTGCTCAGCGTTCCTGTAGGGTTAGGAGCTTTCTGAGGGAGCGTGTGGTGTGGAGCTGCTGAGAGATGTTGCTTGCTGGTGGCGGTAAGTAGTAAGTGGTCGATGACGGCCAGGTGAGGTCTTATATAGCGGGGGTAGGCTTTTCTTGATGGTAGGCCCCGCTTTGTTCAGCGTCGCTGGTTACCTGACCTTGACCACGAGGGATACACTGGTAGATTCGCTGGGGGTCGGCTAGTCAGCGACACACGGCGTTTGTAGGGGAGGAATCCACTACAGTACCTCTTATGCACTTGACTACAGTATTTTTTTTATTTAACAAAGTAATTTGAGCCAGCCCTGTTTGTTAAATTTAAATTTCCGCTAAATCGAGCTCTCGGTCATCTAAGTATACACTGGAGCACCTTAGCTTCAGTCTTTATTCAAGACATCTTCAGAAGTAACTGAATTTACAGGGAGGAATGTCAGGTCACTTTTAGGTGGGGGATTAGTGGGTTTCATGACCTGAAGATCTCTTGAGTAAAGACAAAAGCTGAAGTATTTTGAAGGGAGATTGTGATAAGTATAAGTATAAATGAGAGAAGTTGAATCCCTTCAACATTGTGCTACATAACATTTTAAACTATGGAGTGAGAAAGCAGTCACACGGATGGCTGGAGATGGTGGGAGGCGAACCTTTTTGGGGGAGAGGGTCGCACGGTCACTTTCCCCCCCCCCCCCCCCCCTCTTTCCTCACTCAAGTGTAGCTAATTGTGATAGGGAGATGAATGAGCAGTGTGTCGTCGATGTGCTTGTATTTGCTCTCCACGCCAACTATCGTGCCATCAAAGCGTTTTGTTTAGGCATCTGGGGCAGCACACTGTCCCATGGGGGTGCGAAGATACTGAAACCTGCCCTAGGGTGTGATAAACATGTTAAGTTTCCTGCTCTTTTTATCCAGCAGCACCTGGTGAAACCCTGAGAATGATTCAGCCAGTCTTTTGAAGGAGTGGAAAGGCACACCGGACACCATGTCAAACGGGGCCAGAGTGTGGTGTGTCTCCCTCAGGCACTCAGCGTTCAGACGCTGATAATTGACGGTGCAATGGGGCTGCCCATTCTTCTTCGCTGTCATCACCATCCGCGAGCACCACTCGGGGACCTGCATCAACATTCCATGCTTGATGTCCTCAAACAGTTGTCGTCTTACCTCCTTCTCCCAATGCTTGGGTACGGATGTTGGAGTGTGGCAGGCAAAGGGCCTGGTCCCCGGTATGAAGTGGATGTGATGCAGTGATCCTTCCATCTCCAGCAGTGGATACCTAGCGATGTTAAATGTGGACCCCGAAAAATACTGCAGAAGCCAGTCGTGCAGGCGGCGCATGTTGTTCTCCTCCAATGGAAAGGGAGGCGACGCCGGCTGCACTGGTGCCATAGGGTCCTGGGGAAGGTCCACTTGCAACCCCGCTGCCATCTGCACATGGTACTGGAAGTCCTCTGGCACCAAACCCAGGCCCTTGCAGGCTGACAGGGACAGGAAGAGCATTGTCGCAGATTTGATGAAGTATACCCTCTGCTGCATTGAGTGGCTGTCGATCTTCCAGTCAGCCGACCCCATAACCTCCATCCTCAGCTCAGTGACATCTAGTAGTCCAGGGTCAGTTTGGAGAAGGTGGGCGGCCCTTATGCCCAACACTCACATGTGACCAGGGCCCGCCACACAGACCTCAGCCCCCATGTCGGCGATAGCCAAAATCGGGCGAGCTTCCATGGTTTCTCCATAGCTGACCGTCACCATGAATTTGGGGAGGTGGCTGAGAGCAGCAGTGGCCACCCTTACTGCGGCCAGCTTCCTCCCTCCCACACCATATGGTGACGTGTGGGGTCCTCGCCTAGGGTTCCAGACTTGCAGCACTTAGCAATGTGGCCCTTCTTCCCACATGACCAGCACAGGGCCTCTCTCGCTGGGCACTTGTCTTTCCCTGCTGTGTGTTGGCCTCCGCAGTTGTTACAGAGTTGTGCTGCCTTCGACACCACTGCTGGTGGGAAGGTTGATCTCCTGGCAGCAGCAATGGTCAGCTGTTCGGGTGGCGTAGTCGGGTCTCATACCCCTGGCAGGTCCGCAGCTGCATCACACAGCCATGTTTCTGCCACTTGCTTCTCTGAGTGCTATTTCATACCTTCATATCAGTATGTCGAGATGCAGTCTTGCCCATGTTCTGATACAGCTCCCTTTTCAACAAGAGCTGTGTTACCCTACCAGGATGTACTACGACAGGTTGTTAGAGCACATAGAGCACTTAAACCTTATTAAAGTAACAGTTCATCGACTCACCTGGCTCTTGGAGTTCACTAAAAAAAAATCCCACAACACTGCTTGATTGGACGAGGGCGTTACCAAGCCCTCCACCGCATCCAATGTCTCTGTCGTTGAGAGGGCCTCACACTGGGTACCTGTAAACCTGGCATCCAAAGTACTTTGCAGCTCTGTGACGCATAGCAGACGGATATGCAGTATAGAGTCCATCCTTGACCACCCATTGAGACGCAACCAGCTGTCGACGGACTTCCTCCAGCAGTGGAACGCTGACTCAGCCATGTCCAATGTGCACTTCACTAGGGCTGTTATGGGCTCCACCCTTGTGCCACCGATTTACTGGGGAGCCCGTTGCCCAGTCTGCAGTGAGGCTAGCTGTGCCAATAAGGAGTTGATGGTCGTCTGCTGCACCAGAAGAGCCTCAGCAAGGTTTCCTAGCGACTGTCCTGCTGGCATGGGCCTCCTCCCCACCCTGGGTGATGCCAGCCGGCGCACTGTTGCCCCTCTGGACACTTTGAACTAAGGCCTCATCCTGGTTGGCATAGAGTCCATAATCACTGCACTATGTGTGGTTGATAAATAGCAGTCCAAGTTCGTTGGTAACTTTTTTTGAGTACTGTACAAGTATACAGGAGTCCAGCTAGGTGTGCTCTCCTTGCTGGCCCATGGACGACTGCCTCAGGGATGCCACCAACTCCTCTCGCCGGCTCCCTCCACCTACAGGCCCAACATATCGTACCTCACACATTAACTAAACAAATCTTATTTTAGGAGATAAGCTTTCTCACATCCCACCGAAATAAGTTTTCTTTCTTGCTAGTCATTTGGGCTGTACATTCAAAAGCACTTACTTTGTTAACTCGTCCAAATTACTAGGAACATAAGACTATAATTAACTTAACATTCTATTACTTAGTATGAAAAAATATTTACATTCACAGTTACATTTATCCTATCATTTTTTGTGGCATTAGGTGGGGGGGAATGTATTCCCATTGATTACAGGCAGTTAATTCTTATGTTATTCAGGATCTGACGCATCATGACCTACTTTCTTGAGCCAAGCCGCGCAACGTTCGGTGACCTTTCTTTTGTTAGTTCTTAAAACTATTAATGAATTTGTCCTGAGCTTCATTATTTCCCTCCATGGATTCTTCCAATGGATAGAGATGCTTTATTGAACGAATCACTTCCCCCATTCTAGTTTTCATTTGTACAACTCTAATTTGACCATTATCATCAGGATAATTTTCTAATATCCCTCCCAGTGGCCAGTGACCTCTAGTGCTGGTATCATAAATTAGCCACACATCACCTACTTTAATGTTCTGCTCGAAGGTCTTAGTTTTATCTCCTCATTTAGGATATCTTTCCCTTATTGAAGTTAAATACTCAGAATGACAAATATTCTGCAAAAATTCAAGAACTTTATTTAAGTATTGTTAATGCTCATTTACCGTATTTTTCGGCTTACAAGACGCACTTTTGTTGACAAAAATATACCTCGAAAATTACCATGCGTCTTCCAGGATGCTAGTCGATGAGTTGTAGCATAGGTTTTTGAAATCAGCCCCTTACAAAGACTGTTACCTCATTACAGTACAGTGCTCCCTCTTTATCAACGGGGGTTATGTTCTGCAGATGGCCGTCGATAAAGAAACCGTCGATACCGTGATGGTTACGTAGTTTTTCTAACTATTATTAGTATATGTTGAATAAATGTACCTTTAAGCATTAATGCGTTTCCTTTACACATAACCTTAAATAATAGTGTATAAATAATAATATAATAAGTGGACAAAAATACTAGCAAACTTACGATTTCATTTAGTGAAGTGAACATCGGTCCTTACAGTAAACAATACAGTGTACAGTATATACAAGTGTGATGATTGAGGCTTATTAAAAGCCTGACCAGTCAGATGAGTATGATGAGTCAAGGTCTACATCTTCTTGAGGGGTGTGGGCAGGTACTGCGTCTTGTTGTTGTGAGGTGCCGGCAGCTTCTACGTCTTGTTGTTGTGAGGTGCCAGCAGCTTCTACGTCTTGTTGTTGTGAGGTGTCGGCAGGCACTCGGCGACTGAAGAAGTTGGTGATGGTGGTCTGTGCTTTCTTGCTTCTCATTTCCCTCTGCAGTTCTATATATGGCAACTTTTGATGTCACTGGTGCACTTGAAGCTAAAGCGTGCTTCAGATCCTTTGCACGTCGTTTAATTCCACGCACACTGGATTCGTTGAGCCCAAAGTGGCGGCCAACAGCTGCGTAGCTCATACCGCTGTCGAGTTGTTTCAGCACTTCATTCTTCTCATTCAGCGTCAGCACTCGTCTTGCCCTCTTAGGTGTAGATCCAGAGGGAGCAGCAGGTCGTTTGGGAGGCATGGTGATATAAGTTGATGTGATGAACCACCAGCAAAAGTTGAAAATCAAAGACTGTTGCCCACGCGGCTTGGCTGATGTTTATGTTTAGGGAAGGCGGGCTGCGGGTAGACGCTAGTGCCGCCTAGCGGCGAAAGTACAAACAAGGCCCGCGGAGTTCAAATAAAGCCAAAATGAAAATCCATCTAAATAATCCGTCGATAATCGAAACCGTCGATAAGGAGGGAATACTGTACTTAACAATTGCAAGTATTCTCTATACAGTACTATAAAACTATTGATTTAACTAATATTGTTGATATGTTGCAAAAAATATATATAAACCCTTGCTGCTGTGTGGTTTGTTTACTAATGGCAGTGGTGCGGCAGCGCCATCTATTGAGGAATTGCTAAAGGTTGTCTGCTGGTCTCAAATGCAGGAATGTTTGTTTCTTTATATGTAGGCTCTCATATTTGGACACTTATTTACAGTAGGCTCTCATATTTAGATACCCATTTAGACTGTAAAAACCCCACAAAATTAAAATCTTCCAAATCTAAGTACACCTTCGTCATCCAAGTCAAAACACACACACACAACAACATTGGCTGTCCTTATGTTTGCAACTTTATTACCACTGGTGGGTAGATATTTTTTTTAATTCAGATACATTAATTAAAATATATATAAACAGTAAATAAGTGTTGCTTTCATATTCTTATGTAGAGTAATGATGATATGTTTACACATGTGCTCACTTACATACGTGATCTCACTTTTTTTTACCCTTAATTGTTAGCTACTTCCATTGTTCCATTTATTAACATTAAATAACATTACTTAAAACAACCATACTAATTTTACTACAGCTACATCCAGGGATTTATTTTCTTCAGTTTTATATGTAGAACCAATCAGTCACTGGTTTTGTAAACAACAAAAACAATGACGTCTTGTCTCGTGTTTTAATATTCTTCGTATTATTAATGAATTGTATTGTTCAATTTGCACACATAAACAAAAATTCAATCAAAAACAAATTCAGAAACATTAATTAAAACATATATGAACAGTAAATAAGTGTTGCTTTCATATTCTTATGTAGAGTAATGACGATATGTTTACACATGTGCTCACTTACATACACGACCTCACTTTTTTTTACCCTTAATTGTTAGCTACTTCCATTGTTTCATTTATTAACATTAAATAACATTACTTAAAACAACCATATTTATTTTTCTACATTAATTTTAATACAGCTACAATGTTGGACTTATTTTCTTCAGTTTTATAATTATGTAGAACCAATCAGTCTGTGGTTTTGCAAAAAACGAGTTGTGTTTTTACTTATATTTTGATATACATGCTTACCTTCTACTGTTGGAAAATATTTCCCGTCGTTGTCATACCGATAAAAACAAGAGAAAGAATGTAAACACTACAGCCCCTAAGATGTGGAGGTGACCAGGTGTATAAAATGAGTGCTGTATAAAAGATTTCACCTTGTGCAGATTTTTTTAGATTGATGAAAATGACAACTGATAAGCAGTTCTAAGTGATGATATTCAAAGAGGTGTGTGTACTTGTGCCAAAAGGGCTGTATCATTATCAAGCAACGGTTTTACTTGTGGTTTCACTGGTGTCGGTAGTAGGGAGGTACCGGGTACTACTGCCTGGGAAGATATTGGTAGACCCTGCTGCCATATGGCATCACAAAAAATGTGACCAAGTCCCAGGTTGCTGATCTGACTTTCTTCCACATTTACACACAATTGCAGGGTCTCAATTGTTTCTCTTACTTTGACAACACAACATACTGTACAGTCAACCCTCACTTTACGCGGTTAATATAACCCACAGGGTACCGCGGAAAGTGAGAAACGCGTAAAGTGAACAACATAACATATGGGATTACCGTAATTGAAATAGAGACCGGGCCGACCCCCAAACTCCACTTTTTGACGACACACAACTATGTTGTAGTAAAAATTTTATCTTAACTTTATGATGGTATGCACAAACAATTAATATAGAAGAGGTTAGGTTAGGAAAAATAAAGGTTAAGTTAGGAAAAATTAAGGTTATGTTAGGAAAACTAAAAGTTAGGTTGAACACTTACGTTAGTAGAAGAGATGGGTCGGCATACGGGGATGGAAGCTGGTTCCGAGGCAGAGGGCAGGCTACTGGCCCTCAGGTGAGTCACCATCACTGTCATCCACACTTGTCAGGGCCTCCCTGACAAATCCCTCAAAGTCATCTTCACTGTCACTATCACTGGCTTGGGCTGGCTGTGGTGGGTTGCGGGCGAAGAACTCTGTTATGCTTTGCTGACAGCTGGTGTTTATGTTGTCGTGATAAACCTTGAAGTAGGGCTCCATAGTCTGCAACAGCTGGGTAGTGACGATTTCATACCTGTTTGCATCAGGGTCGTCGGAAAGGAGGAGCTTGATTTTCTCAACACACTCGATGGCACCCCTAACATTACTATGGGATAAGCGGTGTTCTTCTTGGGATGATGCACCACCTGCCTCTTCACTGACCTCATCATCATCTACCATCTCGTCGGTAGTCACATCAGGATCCCTTATCACCTTCAGGATGTCGTCGTTGGTGGTCTCAGAGAAGCCTGCAGCTGTAACACTCTGCACAGCTTCTCTGGCAAGGTCCACTGCTACTGCAACAGTCTGAACCTCACCAGTCACATATTGACTCTGCCTTACGCCCAGAATGCCTTGCAACACATGTCTCCATGCGTGACGAACAGTTGCTACAGACAGCTGATCCCATGCCTCCACCAAGAAGTCCACAGCTTTCTTGATGTTGAAAATTCTCCAGAATTGTTTGAAAAATATTTTTTGTTCTGCCAATTGTTGATCCTCGTCGTCTTCGCTCTTGCTATCGGTGGTGGTGTCACTCAGGTTACGCAGCTCTTCCCTGGTGTTGGTGTAGTCGTTCAGGAGCGTGAATTTTTTTGTTGAGAATGCAGATTTACATTACAGATTAAATCTTGGTCCATGGGCTGTAATATAGACGTAGTGTTGGGAGGAAGGAAGACCACTTTTACGTTGGGGTGACGATCTAACAGTAGGGGCGAGTGTCCTGGTGCGTTGTCCGGCAGCAACAAAATCTTGAATGGCACATTCTGTTGCTCACAGAATTTCTTCGCATCGGGAACAAAACTGTCATCAAACCAGGAGAGGGACAGTGTAGAGAACATTCACGCCTTACGTGCGGTCAGCCAGTGGACATTTAGCTTGGTCATGTCCATGCTCTTGTAGGCGTGCGGCTTGCGGGCTGTATGGATCACCGATAACTTGAGCTTACAGGTACCGGAGGCATTGGTGGTAAACAGGACAGTGATGCGCTCCTTCTGCATCTTCCGGCCCCGAATCTTGCTGGCATTCTTCACAACGAAGGTCTTGGAAGGTAGCTTCTTCCAAAAAACACCAGATTCGTCCATGTTAAACACCTGGTCGTCGGTGTACTGTCCTTCCTCCATAATATCACGTAAAAACGGAGGAAATTCCCTAGCCGCAACACGGTCAGCACTAACTTCTTCACCACCAATGTTGATATTGGTGATTTTGTTCTGCATCTTAAACCTCTGTAACTACCCAGAGGAAGCATTAAAGGGTTTGGGCTCTGTAATTCCCATCTTTCGTGACATTGCAGCATAAAGTTCACATGCGTACTCCTTAACAGAGCACGTGTTGACTGCCATGTTCCGTCGCGCCTGACGCACCAAGTAGCTCACAAGTAATTTTTCCATCTTGAGAAGCACCTGGTTGTGAAAATACTTGATCATAGAAGCACCTGTAGACTTTGTGATCTTCATGTGCTCCTTTATCCTGGCTGCATCCTTCTTTATCGTCCGGATCGTAGATTCGTTCACACCATGCTGGCGCGCCAAATCAACCTGTCTTGTTCCTTTCTCTAACTCTTGGATGATCTTGTACTTCACCTCGTAGCTTAAGGAACATCGTGTCTTCTTGGGCTTAGGGCGGCTGGGTCCAGGTAAGGAAAGGCTTCTCTCTGGGGGCGGTGGTCTGGTGGAAGTCATTTTACAGAACAATGGATGCATGTTTAGACGGTGTGGCCTGGAGGGATGAAACTGCCGCGGCTAGGTCAAGCGTCGTCTTTCCTCCCTCCCTCCCCGGGTGGACACGTCATATTACTTCAAACTAATTACAGCTAGCAGCGGAGGGAGGTAGGGCTGCATGGCCAATCACAGTCCGATACGTCATATGACGTCAGTGATAACGCAACAGAGACATGCACTGCGCAACCTTACCGCACGGCTTGGCCAGGCGGAGGGAGGAGACGGGAGCAGGCGGGTGGGGCGAATCTAAATATAGCATCGAGCCGGACACTCTCCGAGTAAAGGGGTACACGCACCGCGGAATGTGAGCATTCTGGGTTCCGGCAGGGTACCGCGTAAACGTGGAAACACGGAATGTGGGACCGCGTAAAGTGAGGGTTGACTGTACAGTACATATATTGTTTTTCACTCTTTATTTTTTTTATTTTTGTATTTATTATTATTATTATTATAATTATAATTATTATTATTATTATTATTACTATTACTATTACTATTATTATTATTACTATTATTATTATTATTATTACATTTTCGCCCCCTAGGCCCCAATGTGGGTCAGTGACCTGTGCCCAGGTGGGCTGATACCTGAAAAAAAAATTTAGAATTTCATTTCCAAAATCAGGGTGCGTCTTCTAAGCCGAAAAATATTGTAATTATTGGTGATTTTGAGGTTCTGACAGGTATTCATCATTATGAGGATATATTGGGTAAATATTTAATGTTCTACTGTGAAGGAGTGAGAGGCTCTGGATCGTTTATGCTGCTGATTTGGCATGTTAATTTCTGTTTTTTTGCTGGAAAGCTAGGTAATGATGATGAAAATCATGTGAAGTGGTTAGAAAGTGGCAACTCAAGTCTCAAGTTTGCTGAATTGTAGGAATTGTCGTGTAGCATTTCTGTTTCCATGGGAACCAACCCTGGGGTTTTAAATCCAATGTTGCCACGATCTCTGCTTGATCTGGGAGACATATCACTCTGGATTTAGTTTGTCACTTTATTTTGTTTTTCCACTTTTTTTTTATACAGCTACACTTCCGATTTTCCGGCACCCTTGGTTCCAAAGCTTTGCCAGATTATCCGTTTTCCCCAGCCAACTGAGGTCACGTAATAATAATTCAACCAATACACCTCTGACCCACTAATTATACACCTCCCGTGTGTCTAAAGCACCATGGACTGCTAGAAACTTAAATTAAACTATGTGATGTTTATACTCAAATTAATCATTATATTACAAGGATTCCAGCAATGTAATTGATATTCTGCTAAGTCTAGTCAGCGACATTTTAAAGGAAAAAACTGTAAGCCTAAACTGCCTTCACCCTGACTGTGAGGAAGCGGAAGGGTGGAGTTGAGGTGTTGACAGCTGTCAGGGAGGGGAGATAACAAAGTGCATAGTTATCAAAACAGAAGGAGTTTTAGTTTTTCCCTTATAAAATGTCACTGAATTGGCTTGGCAGTATTGTATATAATTTGCATTGCTGTAATTCTTGTAAGATAGTGATTAATATGAGTACAGTTGGTCCTACTATTACGCGGTCCCACAATCCGCGTTTCACCGTTAACGCGGTGCCTTGCCAGAACCTAACATTTTCACATTCCGTGGTCGTGAACCCCATTACGCGGAGAGCGGCTGGCAAGCTGCGCCATTTTTGGATCCAAACCTCCCGCCATCCGCCATGTTGTGTAAGAGGCGCGAAAATGGTGCGCACAAGGTCGCCCAGTCATCAAAACATTACCGAGTTCTTCACCCGCCACCCACTACAGCCGGCCCAAGTCAGTGATAGTGATAATTATAGTGAGGATATGGACTTATATGAACTTTGGGGGGTTTGACAAAGAGGCCCTGCAAGCCTCTGTGGTGGATAGTGATACAATTGATACAAGTGATACAGGTGAGGGCCAATAATCTGCCCTCTGCCTCGGAACCAACCGCCCATCCCCGTGTGCCCAGCCATCTTTTCTACTAATGTAAGTGTTAAAAAACCTAATATTATTGATATTTCTCTTAATTATTAATTGTGTGTGCATGCCATCATAAAGTTAAGATAATATTTTTACTACAACATAGTTGTGTGTCGTCAAAAAGTGGAGTTTGGGGATCGGCCCGGACTCCATTTGAATTAATCCCATATGTTATGTTATTCACTTTACGCGTTTCTCACTTTCCGCGGTACCCTCCGGGTTACATTAACCGCGTAATACGAGGATCAACCGTACATATAAATATCCCATAGTTTGTACTAGACATAAAATTTTTAGTAATTAACTTATTACAGTTTTTCCCTTAGGACAATTATTTCTTTTACTTTTTTCACAATATATATTTAGGATGGTGTGTGCATGTAAATGGGTAAAATTAATGAATAAAGTTACATATATATTCCCAAAAATATGAGTTAAAAAACTTGGACACAAATGTACTACACTAGATTAAAATTTCTATATCTTGTGCAAACTATGTGATGTTTATACTCAAATTAGTAATTACTATCTTACAAGAATTCCAGCAATGCAATGTATATTCTGCTGAGTCTCGTCAGCTACATTTTATAAGATAAAAACTTTAAGCCTAAGATTACCTTCACCCAGGCTGGGAGGGAGTGAGGGAAGTTAAGTGCCCCTTCATAATTTTGTCCGGACTAAAGGAGGTGCCGGACCATCAGTTCCCGGATAATCGGTGGTGTACCTGTACTAGGTTTGTGATTACATAATACTGGATAGGTAAGTGAATAGAAAAGTGGAATTCAAACATAATTTATTTTTTTATTTACTTACATGTGGTAATTCTAAATGGAATGCAACTTAAGAGAAACGTCTGCTCCACAGCAATCATGCTGCGGTGAGTTTCACACTTCACATACATAAAACAACTTACATTTACATAATTCTACACTAATTCTGCTATTTATTGTACTCAAATATGTAGACAGTATTCACTGAGGCACTCTTTAGGAATCAACACATGACATATGCTATGGGGTAAGGAAACAAATTTGTACGGTACAGTTTTACCACCAATACGCTGTCACAATGCCACCACCACAAAAGTTTTTCCTGTGCCTTACTACTTTTGAAGGGTGTGGTATTGTTCGAAGCATGTAATCAGGCACTGTGCAATGTCACTGAGTACACTGATAGCAAATGTCTTTGCGTACTTTGTCATAGATTTCACTCGTATGGCACACATGACATTTTACTGGGAATATTGCTTTGCCCCACTGGAAGGAATCACTGAAGGGAAGTGTTGAACAGTCATTCGCAAAGGGAGTTCACCACCAGCTGCACGACGACCTCCAGGTCTCTGACATAACCCTCACTATCTTCACTTCCAGAGGTATCTAATCCACTATCACTGTGAGCTAAAGCAGACTGAATATATTTGTAGCTCTTCAGCAGTCGATATGGATGATGAGGCATACCGAGCTCTGATAACTGGGTTTATTTAAAATTTGAATCGCAATACAGTGGTCCCTCGGTTAACGAGCACAATCCGTTCTAGTAGGTTGCTCGTTAACCGAAAAACATGTTAACCGAAATCATTGTTTCAATGGGTTTTTGGGTAATTGGTTCCAGCTCACCGAAAATTGCCTAAATTCAACAAAAAAGGTAGAAAAGTACACTTACTTTGAGGTGTGTATGTAGAAGGCTCCTGGATTATGATGATGATGATGATGGGAATTAGAATGGGGGTGGAGGAGAAGGGAGAAGAGAAGGCATTAGGGTGGAAGAGAAGTCACCCCATGGCACCATTTCACCCATAAAATTTTAGTTCACTAGGTGTAATTCAAGATTATTTTCCTTAAATCAACACTGCACTGCATTATATCTTGTCAATATGTAAAATAAATTTCAAAATTACCAATAATTTGCTTGCAAACACAGAAAAAATGCATTTAGTTGAAGAGAGTCTCAAGCAAGATGTTACCTCCACTGAAAAGACAGATAGACTGGCACCTGTATGGTGTGTTGCGAGGCTGGATGGTGCGCTAAAAACTAGTTTCCTTACCTTCAATTATGTTCAATAATTGTTAAAATGCCTAAAAAATTTAATATTAAAGTTTTAAAATTATTGAATAGTATAAACTTCTTGATATTTACTAAAATGGTAAGGAATATAAGCCCTAGAACCGATTACTGTATTGGCGGACTAATACTACAGCTGGTGGACCGCCAAATGCAACCGAAAACAATTTGAGGTCGGCTCGTAAGAAACTCATTAATCGAAGGATTGCTCGTTAACCGAAGTTAAGAATCTTATGGAAGTTAACTCGTTAACTAAAATCTCGTTAACCGAGGGACCACTGTTCAGTAAAACTCTGGTTATCCTGAATCTGGGTAAACAGCAGCATCAAACAACTGGCACCATAAATGATAGAATAATACAGTAACACCCCGGTTTTCACAAAGGACATGTTCCTAAAAGCCTTTGTGAATATAAGGTAAATTTTCCCTTTAAGAATCAATGTAATTGGTCACATTGGTGTGAACTGCTGCACTTCTAGCCTTGTGTGTCAGCACGCTAGTTAGAACACTGTCAGCCCTAGCCGCTGTGCTGCTCCTCCCGGGTCCATTATCAAGCACCTGTGTCAGTTCGGAGAATACAAGACCCCAAGCGCGATATCCAGTGTCTACACTCTCGACATTTGTTCCGATGGCAGTCTGGCACTTCCATACCACATATGATTATGTTGCTCTGTTCTGTCTTTATGCCAAGTATCAATGTAAATACTTGTAAATAGAATCTTTTATTACAAATATCCATAATCTTGTTCAATTTCCTCGGTGAAAGCAAAAGTGTTCCACCTGACAGTAATCTTTAAAAGAACCAGAGGGCATTAACATCTAAACCCTCGGCATCTTTAATCACAAATTTTTTTGTATACATTCACTATACAGTTAACCCTCACTTTACGCGGTTAATGTAACCCGGAGGGTACCGCGGAAAGTGAGAAACGCGTAAAGTGAATAACATAACATATGGGATTAATTGAAATGGAGTCCGGGCCGATCCCCAAACTCCACTTTTTGACGACACACAACTATGTTGTAGTAAAAATTTTATCTTAACTTTATGATGGTATGAAAAAACAAGTAATATAGAAGAGGTTAGGTAAGGAAAGATAAAGGTTAACATAGGAAAAATAAAGGTTATGTTAGAAAACTAAAAATTTGGTGTAACACTTACTGTAGTAGAAGAGATGGGTCGGCATACGGGGATGGAGGCTGGTTCCGAGGCAGAGGGCAGATTACTGGCCCTCAGGTGAATCACCATTACTAGGTGCATCACCATCACTATCAGTTACAGTTGTCAGGGCTTCCCTGACAAATCCCTCAAAATCACCTTCACTGTCACTATCACTATCACAGAACAATGGATGCACTATACACGGTGTGGCCTGGAGGGATGAAACTGCCGCGGCTAGGTCAAGCGTCGTCTTTCCTCCCTCCCTCCCTCCCCCGGGTGGACACGTCATAATACTTTAAGCCAATTACAGCTAGCAGCAGAGGGGGGTAGGGATGCATGGCCAATCACAGGTCTGATACGTCATATGACGTCAGTGATAACGCAACAAAGACACACACTGCGCAACCTTACTGCGCCGCTTGCCCAAGCGTAGGGAGGAGGAGGGAGAGGCAGGCAGGCAGGCGGGCGGGTGGGTGGCGGGTGGGGCGAATCTAAAAATAGCGTCGCGCCGGACACTCTCCGCGTAATGGGGTTCACGTACCGCGTAATGTGAGCACATGAGGTTCTGGCATGGCACCACGTTAACGTGGAAACGCGGAATGCGGGACCGCATAAAGTGAGGGTTAACTGTACTTGTAATGCAATAAAATAAATACAATACCATAAAAACAATACAAATTAACACTGTACAAACACATTTTATTAGTCAAGCCACTCTAATAAAGTTAAAATAAACAGAGAATACTGATGCTCCACGCTGTACCTGTCCAAAATTCACTTACTGTAAGCATAAACAAACACCAATGTTTTGATAACTACAAATTTTTGTGGGTGTGGTCTCTTGGTGTGTGTTTGGGTGGGGGGGGGTGTTTGAGGGTGTGTGTTTGTGTGCTTGAGGGTGTGTGTGTGTGTGTAACAATAAATAATAATAATAAACGGTTTATTAATAGAGTTGCAGCCGGTGGCTGAAAATATACAAACTTAAATGTCATTTAGACATAATAATATACATTTACAGGGCTGTGCAGTACATAGATCAGGAGCTGTTTATTTTTTTAACAATAGATGGGAGGGTGCTGTTCTTATATATCTATCAGTGCGGGCTCTTATGGGCTGAATTTTGTTGTAGGGGCGGACTGTGCGAGGTGGGCAGGGGGCTGCCGGCGGCAGTACGTGGTGATGACGAGGATGGTGCAGTAGTCCACTGCCAAACCCTGCAAGTGCGTGGTGGTGGAGGTCACTGAGGGATGTCATTTCCAGGGTGGAGAGAGCGTTGGTGTAGCTGGAGTATTCTGCGCCGAGCATGATTCTGCAGGCCCTCTTCTGTACCTTCTCAAGCTGGCGTTGTTGGGTAGAGTTGAGAGAAGACGACCAGACTGGTGACGCATATGTTAATTTGGGGAGAATAAATGCGTTGTAGATAGTCCTCAGCTCTGGCGTGGGTGCCCCAAGTGACCTGAGTCGTCGTAGCATGTAGAGTCGTTACGAGGCTGCCTTGATTGTGTTGTTTACATGGGCCTTCCAGTCCAGTTTGTGGTCTATAATTACACCCAGGAGTTTGGCAGACTGCACTAACTGGAGAGGATGGGCACCCACTCTGACTGCTGGGGCTTGCACTGGCGTGGTGGCGGTATTGATGTGCATGATTACGGTTTTGGTGTGGTTGATGGTGACCTTGTTCTCCGTAGTCCATGCCTGTAGCCTGTCCAGGGTGCCTTGTAGCAATGAGTAGTCTGGTGAGGTGTTGTCCACTGAAACCCCCACAGTGCAGTCATCCATGTACTTCCACCTGTGAGGAGTGTCTGATAGAGCATCGTTGATCAGGATTAGGAAGCACAGTGGTCCCATCTTGGTCTCCTGGGGAACACCGCAGGTGAGGTGTTGGAATGTGGAGACCAAGCACTGGTACCTGACTGCCTGACAACGTTCACTCAGGGAATCAGTAAGCCATGAGACCAGGTTGGTGGGCAGCCCTAGTGCACTGACCTTGTTGATAACAGTGCAGTGATCAACAAGGTTAAAAGTCTTCCTGAAGTCAACAAGGCAACGGCCAGTGAAGTCTTACGTTTCTCCAGGTTTTTGTGCAGAAAATCCAGGAAGCTAACTAAGCAGTGTGATGTAGAAGAGGTCCTCATATTGCCAAATTGCTGTGGATCAATTGACTGATAAATACTAGCAAATGCCCATTCAAAAACAAAGTCTCCACAGAGTAGACTGGGTATGGGGGCAATGGCAACTGGCCTGAGGTCACTAGGTGACTGTGGGGTGGGGACCTTGGGGATAGGGGTGACAAAGGCGGTTTTCCATTCATTAGGGCATTTGCTTTGTCTAAGGGATGCATTAAAAATGGAACAGAGGGGGGTGGCAAATTTGACTGCAAACTCCTTGTAAATTTTGATTAGGAGGTCAATTGAAGTTGTAGAGCATTTAGATATAAATTTCAGGAGTTTGTTGGCAATTTCAAATGGTTGAACACCAGCAGGGGAGGGGGAGGATAAATAGACCGAGAGGAGAGTGAGTGACATATGGTTGCAAAGTGGTTATTGATTGTCTCAGCTGTCTCCTCACTAGGTAAATGAGAGATAAAAGGAAATATGGGAGACCGACAGTTAAGACCATAGAGATCTTTTACCTTAGAGTACCACTGACCGATACCGACCTCCTTGGGGTCATGCACTTTCCTGGGATAATAAAACTTCTTGGCTGACTTGATTTCCCTGATGACCTGGTTTCGGAGACTTTTGTATAGGCAGCTGTTGGTGTAGTATGCCTTGTTTCGCTGCTCAGTTAGTCTTTTGATAATGGGTGTAATGCACAGGACATCATCGGGGTGGATCCTCAGTGTCTTGGCTGGAAAGAAGTGGTGGTAGGCTTTGGTGATAGTGTCCAGGTAATTATCTCACTTGTTCTGCACATCGTCTACTGTGATCACTTCAGTCCAGGGATACCGGGTCACCCATTGTCCGAAACGCCACATGGCAGTCATGGGTAGGTTGGTAAATCCTGGTGACAACTGACGGTCTTGAGATGGTAGGTGTAGGTGACCACAGTAGAGAGATGGGTGCTGCTCCCCCCCCCCCCCCCCGGGGGGCAGCGGCTTGGGGGAAGGTATTGGTTGCCAAGATCAGTCATGATGAGGTCCAGGGTGGCTTTCCCATGTGTAGGAAAGTCAACTATCTGTGCAAGGTGAAGGTGTTGGGTGATGTTGTTGATGTCTAATTCATGACAGTCACTGCATATCACTAGTTTGGCACATGAAAATCTGGATCTCAGGGAGTTAGCAGTGTCTATTATATGAGTAACCATTACATTGGCGGTATGGGAGCACGGGGGGTGATAAACCACACAAACAATGAGGGAGGCAAGCTGGCGGTGGTGGGAGGTGGGAGTGACCTTAACCCACAAAGCTTCTTCATCCTCAGGTAAATTAACACCTAGGTGTGATGGTTTAAGGTCAATGTGTTAGTAAAGCACAGCAGCACACCACCACCTCGCCTGTTCTTTCGTACGTGGTGAAATAACTCATAGTCTTCTATGGCACAGATCTCGGGAACAATTTGCCACGCCTCGGTAATTGCCACACTACCTGCACCAACTGACTTCACTGTGACACTTAACCTCCTCCACCTTGTTGCATAAAGATGTAACATTGGACAGCAATAGGGATGGTAGGCTGTACCATAGTCACGGCACTTCATAGCGAGCACACTGTCATTCAGGCACTGGCTTAACTTTCTTATGCTTCTCAGCATGATGATAGGGATTCATGTGTGTGTGTACACAGTCGAAGGGGTTAAGCCATGCACACATCCAATTTGACTCCTGCCACTTTATGATGTGCAATTTACCTTCCAAGATCACAGACACACAGGACCTTTTCACAGTTGAGGTAACAGAAGAAGGGCACTTGGGGAGCATTATGGAAACTTTTACGATATGCTACCATGCTACCACACAGCGCAACCGATCAAAGCATAAATAGAGAGAGAGACAGCTCTTTCGCATAGCCCTGTGCATGAATACACAGCAAAAACATGCTTGAGCCACCAAGCACTACTCCTGACAGTGGAATATGATGGTGCAGCTAGCCCTTGTGGTTTAAAACAAATTTACTGTAGCTTATTGTAATTATAATAATAAAAATCTTCTAAGATCAGCTGAAATTGTAAGTTTAGATACCATGACTTTTTGAAGGACAGTACAGTATTGTAGGATTTATTAGAGGATCTTAAGAGTAAGGTTCAACTAAGTGGAAAATCTCTTAATATAATATGGCACCTCGCAAGCCCCATAGGCGCCAGATAACATGACTTCTACTTTATTGTATTCATTAAACTGAAAGTAAATGCAGTATTATCAAATTTTCCCAACAATTATCCACAATATTCACACACACACACACACACACACACTCCTACTACAGGTTGACAATCCCTCATCCGAAATCCTTGGGGCCAGGGGCATTTCGAATTTTGGAATTTTTCGGTTTGCAGAATGGTTAGTTAGTTAGGGTTTTTTTTTTTTTTTTTTTTTTTTTTTTTTTTTTTTTTTTTTTTTTTAGCTCACCCCGGCATAGATCACTGACCCACATCAGCGCCTGGGGGGCGAAAATATAATTAAAATTATAATAATAATAATTCATAGGTCTAGGTCGTGTTTCTCACTTTTGATTTTTTCATTCTTGTATTTCTTTATTACTGTATTATTATTATTATTATTATTATTATTTTATTATTACAGTATTATTGTTATTATTATTAATTTTATTATTATTATTATTGTTATTGTTATTATCATTATTATTTTATTTTGGTGTATTTTTATTAAGAAAGTTTATTATTATTATTATTATTATTATTATTATTATTATTATTGTTATCATTATCATTTTATTTTGGTGTATTTTTATTAAAATTTTTATTTACTATGAATAATTATTGTTATTATAATTATTATTAATTAATATTACATTTTTGCCCCCAGGCCCTGATGTGGGTCAGTGATCTATGCCCGGGTGGGCTAATCCTTGTTATATATAAAAAAAAATTAATAAATAAATAAATAAAAAAAAATACAGTAAATAAATAAAAAAAAAAATTATGCCCCACAATAAAACGTTCGGTTTTCAGAGCTTTTCAGTTTTCGGAATTTCGGATAAAGGGTTGTCAACCTGTACTACTACTACTACTACTACTTTGCTGTCACCTGGATACAATGATATGAGTTATTAGGGATATCACCTAGGTTGGTGTGTTTTGCGGTGACTAAAGAGACCGATACGGGACCCGCAGCATCGTTCACATTCTTTGCAATTGTGGAGGACTCCATCTACTGCGGGAGGGGCAGTGGTGGCTTATTTCCCGCGTTGGCGCTTGTCTGCCTCGGTTTGCAGTCGGGTTCACCCGAAAGCATTGACACCTTCTCGTATGGTGCTCCACCAAGCGTTATGATGTGGAGTAATCGACTCCCAGGTGAGGGGGTCGATTCGGTACTTTTTCTGCTTTGTCTTTGGGCTATCCTTATACGTTTGCAATTGCTTCCCACCGTTATGTTTATTATTCGTTCGGTGACTATAAAGTACAGGTAGTCGTCGACTTACGACCTAGATTGGTTACGGCCGACCGGTCGTAAGTTGATCTGGTCGTAAGTCGGCCTATGTTATAATTACCTTACGTATATTATACTGTAATGTGTAATGATAATATAATCATCTTTAAGTCATATTTTATCAACATTTTCTTTGTTCATTATTGTTACGGTCGTCAGGTTTAAGTAAATCACTGCATACTACAGTACAATTGGTTTATTATTTACACTGGGGCTGAGGCCAAAACTGTCGTACCGCCGGTCGTAAAGTCGAACAGACGTAAGTCGCATAGGTC
The DNA here is from genome assembly GCA_958450375.1 of Homarus gammarus. Lineage (NCBI taxonomy): Eukaryota > Metazoa > Arthropoda > Malacostraca > Decapoda > Nephropidae > Homarus > Homarus gammarus. The sequence goes on along the minus strand of CAUDMG010000807.1, from coordinate 34,923 downwards.
GTAAGTCGACGACTACCTGTACAGGTAGTCGTCGACTTACGACCTAGATTGGTTACGGCCGCCTGGTCGTAAGTTGATCTGGTCGTAAGTCGGCATATGTTATAATTACCTTACGTATATTATAATGTGTAATGATAATATAATCATCTTTAAGTCATATTTTATCAACATTTTCTTTGTTCATTATTGTTACGGTCGTCAGGTTTAAGTAAATCACTGCATACTACAGTACAATTTAATTACCTTACGTATATTATAATGTGTAATGATAATATAATCATCTTTAAGTCATATTTTATCAACATTTTCTTTGTTCATTATTGTTACGGTCGTCAGGTTTAAGTAAATCACTGCATACTACAGTACAATTTAATTACCTTACGTATATTATAATGTGTAATGATAATATAATCATCTTTAAGTCATATTTTATCAACATTTTCTTTGTTCATTATTGTTACGGTCGTCAGGTTTAAGTAAATCACTGCATACTACAGTACAATTGGTTTATTATTTACACAACATACAAAAAAAAAAAATACAGGTGCAAAACATATAAAACATTTTAGTTGCAAAACATACAAACACATACAAACATACAAAAAACATCTCATTGGCCGCTGGTGCTTGGCTGTGGATCGTCGATGTCGTCAGCTGGGGCAGCCTTTGGGGTAGCCGGAGGAGTTGTTTTTTTCATGAACATGGTGAGCTTTGTCTGAATTGTTCGTTTCTTCTTCTCCTCGTAAATTTCTTGATACGGACGAAACGAATTGCGTGCCATCCGCTCAGTCCTTGCAAATCGTTCGATGTTTGGGTCCATTCCTTCAAAATGGGCAAGAAGTTTATTCAGTAGAGATAAACCTTCTGATAATCCCTTAGTGGTGAACGTCCTTTGTGGCTCCTCCTCCTCCTCTTCTTTGTCCGCTGCTTCTCTCCTTTCTTCTTCTGCTACTTTTTCTTCTTCCAATTCGATTAGCTCTTCATTTGTAAGTTCTTCTGATTCTTGGTCTAGCAACTCCTCAACATCTTCCACTTCACCTTCCAAAGAAAGATCTTTTGCCAGTTTTACTATTTTTTCCCGAATAACTTCAAGCTCATTTTCACTGTCAAATCCTGCAAAAGTATGAACATAGCGCTTAACACACTTTTTCCAGATGCCATTCATGCACTTCTCCGTCACAGCCTCCCAGGCGTTTGCCAGATTCTTGATACCCTTAAGAATGTTGTACTGTTTCCAAAAGTCACGCAACGATAGTTCTGGGTCGGCATCTATAGCGTCTATGGCTTGGGCAAAGGTGGTTCGGAGATAGATAGCCTTGAAAGTAGCAATTGCACCTTGGTCCATAGGCTGCAAAATTGAAGTCGTGTTTGGCGGCAAAAAAATCACTTTCACGTCCGGATGAATATCTGATAGATGAGGTGGATGTCCAGGCGCATTATCCAGTAGCAATAAAATCTTGAAAGGAATTTCTTTCTTCAAACAATATTCACGAACTTGAGGAATAAAACAATTTACAAACCAGTCTTCAAACAGTGCCTGTGTCATCCATGCTTTACGGTTAGAACGAAAGTAAACGGGCAGCGTGTGCTTGTTTACATTTTTCAACGCCCGCAGGTTTTCTGAATGAAAGATTAGGAAAGGCTTCAGCTTAAACCCCGCGATGTTCCCGCCAAGCAGCAGAGTAAGCCTATCCTTAAATGCTTTAAATCCAGACATGCTTTTGGCTTCTTTTTGGATGTAAGTGCGTTCTGGCATCCGTTTCCAATACAATCCCGTTTCATCCACATTAAATATCTGCTCTGCTAGATATCCCTCATCCGTAATTAATTCATCCAGACTGTCAACAAACTTGCGTGCTCCTTCCTCGTCTGCACTCGCTGCTTCCCCAGTCACTCGAACATTATGAAATTGAAATCTTTTCTTGAATCTCTTGAACCAGCCAGTACTTGCTGCAAATTCTTGATTGTAGTCTTCTCCGGCGCACTCCTTCAAAGCCTGAAATAGACTTCTAGCCTTCGTCTGCACAGTAAAAAGGCTTAACGGTGTCCGTTTCTGGATCTGATCTTCCATCCAAATGTAAAGTAATTTCTCCATATCGTGGAGAGGCCCAGTCCGTTGCTTCGTTATAATTGTCGATTGCATGGGTGCAGAACCTTTCACAGCTTCACGAATCCTTTCTTTATCCTTCAAAATCGTCGACACAGTAGAGTGTGATAGCGTCAGATCACGTGCAATCACATTCACTTTCTTACCTCCTTCGTGCTGTTTAATCACCATAATTTTAGTGTTTAAATCAATGACCTTTCTTTGCTTCTTGGCAGGTTGAGGAGTAGATGAAGACAGTTTCCTCTTGGTAGACATCTTGGGGGGGTGGTGGTTCAAGAAAAATTTCCAAGACAAAAGAAAGGCACAAGGCAAACAGACACGGAGGGAAGTGTGCTGTACCAGCGAGCGTGTTTGTAATTGAGCGCGGGGATGCGCGCGGCTCCAGCTCCCGGCAGCGCCAGGAGGCTGGGGCCAAAACTGTCATACCGCCGGTCGTAAAGTCGAACAGACGTAAGTCGCATAGGTCGTACGTCGACGACTACCTGTATCTGCTTTGGCAGTCTACTGTCATCCATGTGGGTAACATGGCCAGTCCAACGTAGTTGTTCATGGATAATGGTAGGCTCGACACTCCTAAAGTTGGTGTCAGCAAGAATGCTGGTGTTTGTTCTCTTGTCTTCCCAGCGAACTCGGAGGATGGAACGTAGATTACATTGGTGAAAGTTTTCAAGTGCCTTGAGGTGCCTCCTGTATGTGACACAAGTCTCTCTGCTATATAGCAGGGTGGGTTGGACCACTGCTCGATATACGTGCACCTTTGTAGATAATTTCAGCTCCCTACAGCTGAAGACACGATTTCGGAGTCTGCCAAAGGCTTGAGATGTACATCTGATCCGATGCTGAATCTCTTCATCGATGTCTGCGGTGGTGGACAGGTGGGAGCCGAGATACCGAAAGTGGGCAACATTAGAGAGAGGAGTACTGTTAAGCTGGATGGGTGTTGGAGGTGTGTGTCAACCAGGGGCAGGTTGAAAGAGAATCTGAGTCTAACGTACATTCACCTTAGGGCCGAAGGGTGAGGTCGTCTGCAAACTGAAGTTCAGTAATGGAAGCTGCCGACACCTTTGTTCTCGCCTGGAGTCATCTTATGTTGAAAAGACCCCTCTTCACCCAGTATTCGATGTTCGCCCCGCTGGCTAAATTGGCACTGGAACGAGTTAGGATGGCAGCCAAGAAGATGGAAAAGAGAGTTGGTGTCAGTACACACCTTTGTTTAACCCCTGTTTGGATGGGTGAGAACTCTGACTGGGTGCCGTTGTGCAGGACACAGCCGTTCATGCCATCGTGTAGTTGCCTCACAATGGTGATGAATTTTGGTTAGCAGCCAAAACCGCTGAGGGTCCACCAGAGGGTTTCCCTGTTGACCGAGTCGAAGGCCTTGGTTAGGTCAATGAAAGCCATGTACAGGTCATGACGCTGTTCTCTGCACTTTTCCTGCATCAGGCGGGTGGCAAAGATCATGTCAGTGGTGTCACGTGATGATCTAAAGCCACATTGAGATTCAGGGAGGAAGTTTTCTGCCTCAGGAAGTAGTCTGTTTCGAAGGATTCAGGCGAAAATCTTGCCAGCTATGGACAGCAACGAGATCTCGCAGTAGTTGCCACAGTCTGACCAGTCTCCCTTGTTCTTATAAATATTGACGATGGAGGCGTCTTTAAACGCTTTGGGGATTTCCTCCTTTTCCTAAATATTCTCCAGTAGAGAGTGGAGACGACTGGTAAGCAAGGGTCCTCCTGCCTTATACACCTTGGCTGGGATTCCATCAGGCCCTGAGGCTTTGTTATTTTTCATCTGTTTGATGGCAATAACTACCTAGTCCAGGGATGGAGGATAGCTGAGGTGGGTCAGCTGTAGATGCTGAGGGACCTACTGGGTAGTCAGGATATCCACATCGGTGTTTTGGTTGAGCAATGATTGGTAGTGCTCTTTCCAGCGCTGAAGGAGGCCTTCATCATCTTTAATCATGGAGTTACCGTCGGATGAACGGAGGGGGGCTGCGCCACGAGTGATTAGCCCATAAAATGTTTTAGTGGAATTTAAAAATTTGCTGATCTGCATTTTTTTGTTTCACATGCTTTATTTTTAAACCAGTCGTCCTTTAGATCGAAGTTCATACTGGGCTGCCACTTTCTTCTTGTGGAAGGTATCAGCTTTGGTCTGAGACTGAGGGTTGTTCTGCCAGTCAGTTAAGGCAGCACATTAATCATCAATGAGTACTATATTGATTTCTGGGTCATTTTCATCAAACCAGTCTTGGTGTGTTCTTTTGATGTGGTCGAAGGTCTCTCTGCAGGTTTTTGTCATGACAGTGTTGAAAAACCCCATTTGGCACTGGGATTTGGGTTGTTTGTTGTTGGGTTGTTTATCAGCCCATGTTTGAGCTGTTCTCTGAAAGCACTTAGTGTTAAAACCTCTTCTGGAGGCTTGTTGCCTTTGCTGTTTTGGGGCAACGTGAAGTGAAAGCACGGCTCTGACAAGGCGATGATCAATGTCGCAGTGGTCTGAGCCATGCATGGCTCGCGTGATGCCGACATATTGGCGATCTCTTTCCATAACAATGATGAAGACAATGAGATGCCAGTGTTTGGATCGTGGGTGGTATCAACACACAACAGGGTCATTATAACACAATGTATACAGATTGAACCTCGATTTAACTGTATTGACGGGACCTGGACTGTGCGGTTAAATTAAAGTATGGGGAGGGGGGTGCAAAATTTAAACACTCGACTGTTTAGTTTCTGTAATATTTCAACCTTCTGCTCACTGTTCAGGGAAACTCTTTCTTCTTTGGGTCACTAACAACTCAGTAGGTTTTCAGGTCGCTTGGAGCCATAGTTGATACAAAGAATGTAGAAATTTTAGGCAGTTACATGAGCACAGCACCAGCCGGACTTCAATGCCAAAACAAACCGACCGCAGCGCCATGGGAGCATTGCAGCAGGTAGAGGAACAACTTAGACAACTGATTAATGAATAAACCAGGACATATTCAGATGCATAATATTGTACTGTACACTTCGATATTGTTTATTAAGCTCTGATAAAATTCATTACAATATAGTAAACCCTCGAAGATCTGGACTAAAAGGGGGTACCACCTGTCCGAAAAAGCCGATTGGCCGTTCTTCCGGCGAATGTACTAAATGTATTGAAAACGATACATAATGATATAAAAACGCCAAATACAGTACCGTATTTTATGGCAAATTCGCGGGAGTTAAGCTGCGTACACACTGAGATACATTGTTGCGCGGCTGTCTCAGAAAATTTCAAATTTGTTGCGCGACTGACTCGCAACAGTCCGGAAACACGATTTCGGATGTTTCTTGTTTCCCATCCCATATGGAAAACACCGTACAAAGTTGCTCAATCTGGACGCATTTGGCAACACGGAGGATCAGCTGACGCAACTAGTGATCTGTGAGGTGGGTTTGCTGAAACTTAAGAACTACATTAGAAGTCCAAAAATCCGGACTGCTTGGGGATTGGGTCAGTCCGGATTTTCAGATTTTCCGGATTCTCAGGCAGTACTTTTAAAATTCAAATTTAAGGAGGAATAAAGAAGAGATGAACAGGTACATTTTGATAGTTTATTCATTAGCAAATATAGCACGCTTCATTTATCAAACCGAGCAGTTTTAATGAAAAAGCTGTGAATTCTAGAATTTTATTCTTTGCCTTTTTTATATCATAGATGCGGAATTAATACGTGTTTTTACAAAATTCGGCCAAATAGTTTGGCCGTGACCCAGTGGCGTAGCTAGAGTGTGTGCCGCCCTGGGCGGCTCTTGAGTTTGCTGCCGCCGGCCCCCCCCCCCTCCCATGCCCCCGCAAAAAATACATATTGCACACTGATATATATATATATATATATATATATATATATATATATATATATATATATATTAAATAGTTTGTGTACCATTATAATATTACTGTACTTTCACATACTCAAATATAGTATGCTTTAAATACACACCAAACATACTTAAACTTTATAAGTAACAGTTAAACAAAAAGCAAAAACGACATACAGTCAACCCTCACTTTACGCAGTCCCACATTCCGCGTTTCCACGGTGCCCTGCCAGAACCCAGGATGCTCACATTCCGCGGTGGGTGTACCCCTTTACACGGGTGAAGTATAATTTTTTTTTATTTAGCTCATAAAATTCATACAAATTATCTGGCCAGAATATAATTTACATTGCTGGAATTCTTACAATTTGATGTTCATTTTGAATATAAACATCATAGATTTTGCATTAGACATACAAATTTTAGATATAATGTTTACTCTGAGTAAATATGTTATCTTTTGTGCAAAATATATGACAATTATATTCAAAATATTCCTGGTCTTACAAGGAATCCAGCAATGTCAATTATATTATCCTAACTTTAGTCTGATTTATTATTTATTACTAAAAAGGTAAACAGTCTGGTATTCCCAGTCTGGTAGGGAGGGTTGGTGGGGGGTGGGAGGGAGGGAGGGACCGGCGACTGACCACCTGGCACCATGGTGTGAAGATTATTTTTTTTTTTATTAACTGAAGATATTTGTTTTAGCTCATAAAATTCATACAAATTACCCGGCCAGAATATAATTTACATTGCTGGAATTCTTACAATTTGATGTTCATTTTGAATATAAACATCATATATTTTGCATTAGACATACAAATTTTAGATATAATGTTTACTCTGAGTAAATATGTTATCTTTTGTGCAAAATATATGACATTTATATTCAAAATATTCCTGGTTTTACAAGGAATCCAGCAATGTCAATTATATTATCCTAACTTTAATCTGAGGTATTATTTAATACTAAATGTTAAAATCTAGTTTTTTCACCCAACCTTTCTCTTGAAGGGAGGATTGGTGGGGGGAGGGTTGGGACGGACTGACCATCTGGCCGGGGTGGCAGAGGGTGGGAGGCAAGGTGGGGTACTTTGATTGACAGATAGTGTCGTGAAGAATATTTTTTTGTATTATTAACTGAAGATATTTGTTTTAGCTCATAAAATTCATGCAAATTACCCCGCCAGAATATAATTTACATTGCTGGAATTCTTACAATTTGATGACCATTTTGAATATAGACATCATAGATTTTGCATTAGACATACAAATTTTAGATATAATGTTTACTCTGAGTAAATATGTTATCTTTTGTGCAAAATATATGACATTTGTATTCAAAATATTCCTGGTCTTACAAGGAATCCAGCAATGTCAATTATATTATCCTAACTTTAGTTTGAGGTATTATTTATAACTATACCTGGTTTTCCCCCCAAAATTTCTCAGAGAGGGAAGAGCCAGGAGTGTAGTGTGAGAAGAGGGGGAGGGAGTTGAGTCCATTATTTGAATGGACATTAACTTGGCGACTGTATTTCTCTATTTCTCTTAAGTATTAATTGTGTGCATGTACCATCATAAAATTAAGATGTTATTTTTACTACAACATAGGTATTGTGTTGGAAAAAGTGGAGTTTGGGGGTCAGCCGGTCTTTATTTCATTTAATCCCATATGTTATGTTATTCACTTTCCGCGGTACCCTGTGGGTTACATTAACTGCGTAAAGTGAGACCCAACTGTATCTGAAAAAAATATGTCTTTAATTCTTGATATATTTGATATTTGCAGGAATCAGTGGAAGGTCTGGCAGCGCTGATGGTCTTGTTTCAGCACTGTAACTTGTATAGTGTAGTGCATTCAAGCTTGTCCAAGTTGTATGTGTCACATGATCAGTTACCAGTAAATGCACGACTTAACACCCAGGGAGAGTTAGATCTCTCTATGAGTCGACTCAGTTCTTTTTACTTAACAAATAGTGATGACCACAATAATAAAGAAAGTCAAAGTGATGAAAATTCATATGATGATAATACCACATCTACCCCTGTGTCAGTCCAGCTATATGAAACTCTGTTGAGACTCCTTGTTAATATTGTGCTCCTTCAGCCTTCCCAAGTAATTCCACAAATGTCTTCACATGGTATTATTTCTTTGGTTGTAAAACAACTTCGTTTCACTGTTAGTCAAATTAAAATATCAATGGTTCATTTGCAAGCAGTAGAGACATCTTTAGTACTAATTGCAGCAGTATTGAAGCATGACCCTGAGCAAGCACCATTACTTGCTCGTGATACAAATCTTGTACACCTCACTTTGGCAGTGTTATCTTCAGGCACAGACTGGACCAGTATCATCATTGTTAGTTTGGAGATATTAAATGCCCTGATTTGTGGGGGAAGTTGGGGAGCAGTTCGCATCATTCAATGGATTGCTGTGTCACCTGCACTCACCCTTCATCCCATAGTAGCTGGCCTCCATGTCTGTGCTATTCTTGAGCTGCAAACTGCAACAGCAGCTTTTTTATCTAATCTTTTAAGTCAAGTTTTCCTCAATGAAATATCACTGCAACAGGACCTTCAGTCAACTGTTTCTGGGATTTTGGATGTACCTGTTCAGATACTGAACAACCAAAGTGTGTGTCCAGGATGGGAACTTTCTCGTCACATTATTCAGTTGATGTGTGATTTGCCTGACTGTGAGGACCCAAATAAACAAAATTCAAGAAAGCATAAAGCTGAAGTGCTTGGTATAGAAAAAGAGCACCTTTGTCTGCTGTTAGACTGTCTCAAGTTATTGCTCCTTGTGTCACAAAGTGCAAAGGAAGCTGCTCACCATTTTCGTAGTTTCCTGATACCTTTTCTTTCAAAGCCACTCTCTGATCTCCAAGTCAAACTTCAGACTATTAATATTCATATCACAAGTCAACCAATGAAGAAGAAAGAAATTAAAGATGATATTTGCACAGTAATACAGCACTTGGAGGTGGTAACAAACTGGGTTAAAGGAAGGGGTTGTTGGTCAGTGAATATAGGTGAATCAATCATACCATTGCTTCACCCCCTATGGGTACCTGCACTCCGTACACCACCTCTCTTAGGAGCTGTTTTGAGATTCTTGTTAACTGCTTCAGCTCACCATCAAGTTTGTTTATTTATGACTCGTACAAGTGGAATGCCTGGTGTGTTACTCAGTACATCTCGTACAAAAAGGCCTCTTCTTGCATGCATCACTACAACAGTGTGTCAGCAACTGGGAAAATTGCTCACATGCAGTAGAGGATTTGCTCTGTGCTTTGATAATTTTTCCAGAGTTAGTTTTCTTACAGCAATCTCTGTTTTACTGAACTGTGCACGAGTGCAAGAGTGTGCCTATGTCATGAATAAACTTGACTTAGTAAGTTTATTAATCAAGTGGCTTCAAAGCAAAATGGCTACTGATGAAGGCATGTCTATCACACCAAGCACAATGAAGCTTCTTGTTCTTCTAACAACACATCATGAATCCCAGATAACTGTTTGTAAGTCATATGGTTGGGTTAACACTATCCATGACCTTGTTTTGCATGATGGTTTACAGAAGGATGCCCTCAGAATTATGGCCAACATGTCTTTGAACCACCACTCAGCACATTCTTTGTTTACATCAGATGGTTTTATTAAAACTATTATTGGAATTATTACAGACAAAATGGATGAACCGTGGTCAGAGGTTGCTCTTGTAATTCTTTGGGCTCTGATATCAAATAATCAAAGAGGACAAGCAGTAATGAAGCAACACCCACTTATCCCGCTGTTGAAACATTTGACTGACTCACAAGATGTCAAAAAAGCATCTTTATCTCAGAAGATACTTGATATACTAAGCTAACCACCAGGGTATTTAACTTCTTTATTAATACCACTTGTTTACCCAAAGTTTTTAGTTTCAATACCATATAGGCATGTGATTTTACCAACATAATCCTTTGTCAGGAAAAATAACTTTTGTCAGAAGCATTACTTTTTGAAAATAATGTACAGTAAGTGCTGTAAAAATAAATACTCAACCCACTTATATATGGAGCCTAAAATGTTTTCCTTAATGTAGTGATTGACTCTGAAGTCAGTGAGAAAGTTGGATTGGGAGTTAATGGTCAACATCCTCGTGCTTTACATACCCCTGAGCCACAGTGGCAGGTTCACATGGATTCAACTTTCTCTTCTCCTATGCTGTTGAACAAGCAGCACAGTTGTGGTCAACCAGGTTGTTTATCCCACATTATCACTTGTCTACATTTTTTCTTCTTTCATTGGACAGTAGAGATGTACAGTCAGGGTCAAGAGTCTGTGTGAAGCAGTATCAACTCTAAATGAAACAAAACAGATGACAGTCAAGGTAATTATGTTTGGAGACTCATTCCTGTAACTCACTCACACTGCTCCCGACTAACTTTTGACCCTGACTGTACAGTTCAGTTGAGAATTTCATGATACATTTGCTGTGGAGGGCATATCGCCTGTTAACCCTTCGTGGATGGCAGGTCACTATGCCGAACTTCCCACCAACACACAGAGTGGAACTGGCAACAGAGCGGTTTGATTCAAACGAAGACTCATCAAAAAGAGATGGTAAGGATATTAGTATGAATGTCAGCCAACATTACTGCTAATGGATGATAAAAATGTGCTAATATCCTGCTTACGAGAAGAAGAAAACCATAGTGATAGGGGTATCCATTCAAATATCAGAATACAATGGAGATATTGGATAGGAATCAATGAGCATGATTACTGAACATCATGCAACTGTAAGTGACTCATGACTCATTAGTTGCTCACCTGCTCACATAAATTTAGATAATCAGTGGATTAGTTGTATTCCTCTTTAAATGACTAATTATTAATGTAATGAAGATATTATGTTTCATAATTACTGTACAGGAAGATCGGTGGACATAACATACAACTGGTTGTATTTCTCTCCGCCCACACACAGAGACACATATAAGTTGTTTGTGACCCAGATAGCTATCAGGAGTTATAATGACGACCCTTTGGGTGTGTAGGAAAAGGCTGTCCAACATCTTGTCTCCTATTTATTACTCTTTTTTAGTTACTGTACCTTATCCAAATTAAAAAAAAAAAAGACAATTACCGTATATACTCGTCTATAACCCCCCTTCGTATATAGGTCGACCCCGATTTTATGATCAAGAAATCGTTAATTTATGATATTCCTCGTTTATAGGTCGACCCAAGTTTTTGAGGGTAAAGGAACAACAAAACCTTCAGGAAAACACTACGTCCTATAAACTTGTTTACCATTTATTATCACGACACTTTACACTGAAACGCGGGTAGTTTCAACAAAAATATTGGATATTTCCATTCAAGTATTTATTCAAGTCAATTAGGAGGGAATATTATTGTAATACAACAGTTTTTTAACTAAACCATTCGAAAAGCGATTACGGTAACATCTTTTGAACGAAAGAAAAGCGAAAGTCATTGTTTTCGTCACGATTTGATCCCACTTTCCACTTTAATACATACGTCATTTCAGCAAAAATATTACATTCCCGTGAGTGTATTATATCAAGCACAGTATGAATAGAATATCATTGTAATATAACAGAATTTTAACCGAAAACTATTAAAAAAACGAGTAACATCTCAAGAACATCGGAAGCTTAGGTAAAGTCTTTTGTTTTCATGTAGTTTATCCTAATTTACATTGAAATACATCACGTTTCAGCAAAACTACTATTTATTTCTGAGAATATGGAAATGTAATATTTTTGCTGAAATGACGTACGTATTATAGTGGAAAGTGGGATAAAATCGTGACAAAAACAATGGCTCGCTTTCTTTCGTTCAAAAGATGTTACCGTAATCGCCTTTTGAATGGTTTTCAGTTAAAAACTGTTATATTACAATAATATTCTATCCTAATTCACTTGTGATGTAAAAGTTTTTTAACTGAAAACGATTCGAAAAAGACGTGTACTGTCTAACTGATACGGCAGAGCCCTGGTCGCGGAGGCTTTGTGTTTGCATCGGCCCTTCTTAAGCAGCTTTTAATTTTAGCGTACGTTGAAATTGTGTTTACCGGTGTATTCTTATTTTCTTGCTTCTTATTTTCCAGAAATATGACAAGTTTTTATATAATACAATGTTACGGTACTTTTAATTTACAAGTATTCATTTTTAAAAATACAGAAGACACCAAACAAATACTAGTACGGATATTTGCGTGACTCTCCCGCCAAAAAAGACCAAACAGCTGGTACTCTCTCCCTCAGCCCTACCAAAAATAGCCCAACATCTTTTCTTGTTTATTCTCTTCCAATTTCTCACTTTAACTGGTATTTTTTACTTCATATTGCCTACATCAGATAAGCTACAGTAATTGAGGTTAGATATTGTTATAAATTTGATTACCGGGTCCTGGCAGGTACCGTTAGAACCACCTGACCCTACCAACAGTGTTGCAAGTCAGACAGCATTTTTTTTTTTTTACATTTTTGGTGTCTCCATTTGTTAATTTTTTTTCTGTGGGGTTTGCACAATAGTATACTGTTTTACCTACAGTATTGTAAAACGATTTGGGAAAAGAAATACTCGGTAACTAAAATTTTAAAAGGAAAATTTTGAAACTGGCAACTGTGTGTAGATGACTTGACTCACATCATATTGATGTTTCAAATTTAATTAACAAAAATTTATGTATCTATAAATAAACTTTTAAAAATGAATACTTTATGTTTTACATACTCCTGTGCATACCATTCCATGCATTTGGCTACTTTGGGCTTGCTATGATGACGCAAGAGATCTGCCCTGGCAACTGTACCGACACTCACAGCTGGTGGTGCGTTGGTGCGTCGTTTCCATTGTTTACTGGTAGTTACTGGTAAATATTTTTCAACCTAACGAAACTATTACCCGTATAGAGGTCGACCCCCAACTTTTTGCCCAAAAATTTGGTCTTAAGAACTCGTGCTATACACGGGTATATACGGTAAATTGAATTTTTAGAGTGGTTAAACATTTTACTACTGATGGACAATACTGCATTAATTGTAGAAAGTAGGAGCAATATGATTTCAAAAGTGGCATTATTGCAGCACTATAAGATGAAAGTAAATCAAGACAAAACCTAATCATTTTATATTAAGTGGTAGGGCCAGATAAGGCAAGCTGTTTGGTGTGAATAGTCTGGTAATTGAACACTGCTCAAGCTACGTAATTAGACTATCCTTTCACCTGTGGTGGCTTAGTATTGATGGCAGTCACACTTCTTGCTCGGAACAAAATGTGTCATCTAATGAAATTTGTATTATTTCTCAGAAAGAATAGTGATATGCCTTTTATTTGTAAATCGATGGCTATTTCATGCACCACTCAGGTGGACACTTGTGTTGCGAGGCTTGGGTGCATGCAAATTTAAAACCAGTGGTAGAGCTATTGAATTGGGCATTGAAGCATATAATAAGCATTAGGAGAACCACACCAAACCAGGTGTGTTTTGCCGAGTTAGGTTACCCTCACTGCCACACTAAGCTAAACTCAAACAACATAAATTAGTCTTTCACACGTGGTCTGAAAGGACAGTCCTCACTGATGACCTATAGGGGGGTCACTGACTTAGGAACGCCCACTAATGCGAATGGAATTAAACTTGAAATTTACACTATGTTATTTACCTAATCACTTATTTTTTACTGTCCTTTCCTGTATTCTGTCATTCCATTTCTTATTTTCTCTTAAATTCATTTTTTTTTTTTTTTTTTTTTGGGGGGGGGGGGGCATTCTGTGTAAGGTGAAGCACAGAAGCGTTTACAGCGCCAAACAGGGAAGCATGCTAAGTTCATGCTTGCCTTTATGTCTCATGAGTTAAGGGCGTAAAAGCCTGAAGGGTCAAGGGCGTAAAAGCCTGAAGAGTCAATCGTTTTTGTCATCAAGTTATTGGAAGCTCCAACAACTTTCCCTGAATATGAATTCGCAACTTTCGATTTACAACAGGTACCTACTTTACTGCTAGGTGAACAGGGACCAATTGGGGCTCGGAAGTATGTCCAAACAACTTGTCCACCGTTCCAGGAATCAAACCCGCGACATCTCGCTTGCGAGGCAAGAGCGATACTGCTTCTACCACCGGCGCCCCCAATTAAGTGATTATGGATGTATAAAAGGACTTAGGCTATGATATAGTGGGACTTTAAACATTGCTCTGTAAGTACGATATGCAGATAGCATGTGTACCAATTATGTACAAATTCAACTTAAGAACGTCCTCAGGAAAAACTCACTCGTAACCTGTTTGTGATCACTGTTACAACCAACACTAATACACCAAACAGATAATGCAAGAGACTTGATTGGAAATGGAAACATAAGTGTGATTAGCGCTAGCAAAAATGTTTGCACATCAGTTTCCCAGGCAAAATCTGCAAGATGAAATGTGTATTAAGAAATTAATCCGAAGTAGTGCACATTCTCTATAAAGACAAACACTTTTAAACAAATTTCAGAGAAATTCATTCACTAGTTTCAGAATGTCAATTTACTTGTTGACGGTCAAGATAGCGCTGGAACAGGTGAGACACAAACTTTTACCACTCGGGGAGCATTTGTGAGTTTGTGGCCTCGTCCAAACAGAATTTCCCCAATTAAACTAAATGAGACAGATCTATCTCCCATGACATAATTTGCATAGAAAATAGTACATATATATATATTTCATGTAAATCCACAATGAAAACGTGGATAAGATAAATCTTGATAAAATCACACGGGAAAATGGAAACAACAGAGCAACTTAGCTTTCGTCTTTATTCAAGACATCTTCAGAGGCAACCTAAGTTGCCTCTGAAGATGTCTTGAATAAAGACGAAAGCTAAGGTGCTCCATTGTTTCCATTTTCCCGTGTGATTTTATCAAGATATATATATATATATATGTATACAGTCGGCCCTTCACATACGCGGGTTTAGCATTCACGGATTTGCAAATACGCGGATTGCCCCGCCAGAGGAATATTCTGTACATTGAAGTAATTGAAGTACATTCAAATCGTGCGCCATTCAACTCGCGCGCGGCACTGAACACGGGACATCGCCCGCTCCCGCAACCTCACACACACACACACACACGCATAGCTCTCCCTCACTCAGTCAGTCTCGCTGTAACCACACTTGTTTTGACATCAGCATTGTAGTTGCAAAAATATTACATTTCCGTGAATGTATTATATCAAGCACAGTATGAATATAATATCATTGTAATATAACAGTATTTTAACCGAAAACTATTAAAAAAACGAGTAACATCTCTTGAACATTGGAAGGTTAGGTGAAGTCTTTTGTTTTTGTCATGTATTTTATCCTATTTTACATTGAAATACATCACGTTTCAGCAAAATTACTATTTATTTCCAAGAATATATTCATTCAGGCACAGTTTAGGTAAAATATACGTGTGATGTAACATTTCTTTAATTGAAAACGATTCGAAAAACACGTACCCTCTCGCCCTGTTCAAGGAAAGGACTGGGAGAAGCTGTTTGGTGCTGCCGATGGCAAGGAAAATGATTTGGATGGATTTTAATGAAAATATTCAGAAATATGGTATCGTAGTATTTATTCAAGTCAATTAGGATAGAATATTATTGTAATACAACAGTAGTGACGATGTGGAGGAGGCAGAGGGATAGAGCAGGGAGGAGGCGGAGGGATAGAGGGGGAGGAGGTGACTGGCTGGAGCAGGGACGAGTGGAGATGCCAGCCAGTACATTACGGGTGTATTAATTGTTTTTATAGCTATTTTAGCATTTTAATGTTAAATACTGTACATTATGTTTCAACAAAACTACCATTTATTTCTGAGAACATGGAAATGTAATATTTTTGCTGAAATGATGTACGTATTACAGTGGAAAGTGACGAAAGCAATGACTTTCGCTTTCTTTCGTTCAAAAGATGTTACCATAATTGCTTTTCGAATGGTTTTCAGTTGTGGGATTATAAGGCTAATACAGGTTGTACCTCTCTAGTCCGGCATTCTGTGGTCCGGAAACTCCCATGGTCCGGAACGATTTTAGTTTGTCCAATAGGTAGATAGGCAGCGCTTTTTTTTTTTTTTTTTTTTTTTTTTTTTTTTTTCTTCCTTATCTGAATTATTATTATTATTACAGGAGTATTAAATTATTGCCCCCTCAGGCCCCAATGTGGGCTAGTGACCTATGCCCGGGTGGGCTAATCCCCTTAAAAAAAAAAAAAGCCGCGGGAAATTAAGGTTTGTTTACATCCGGCAGTTCGGCTGCTCTCTCTCTCTCTCTCTCTCTCTCTCTCTCTCTGCTTGTCTATACAGAGTACAACATTTAACCCTTCAATATATATGAGCAGTAAATAAGTGTTGCTTTCATATTCTTATGTAGAGTAATGACGATATATTTTCACATGTGCACATGTGCGCACTTACATACGAGCAATCTCACTTTTTTTTTTTACCATTAATGGTTAGCTACTTATATTGTTCCATTTATTAACATTAAATAACATTACAGGTACTTCAAGCAACCATATTCATTTTTACATTAATTTTACTACAGCTAAACTCAGGGTCTTATTTTCTTCAGTTTTATACTGTATGTAGAACCAATCAGTCACTGGTTTCGTAAGCTTTAACATAAACAATGCCGGCAGCCGTCTCGTCTCCTCTAATATTCCACGTATTCTTAATAAATTGTATTGTTAATTTTGCACACACGTACATTAATTCAATAAAAGCAAATTCAGAAACATTAATTAGAATATATATGAACAGTAAATAAGTGTTGCTTTCATATTCTTATGTAAAGTAATGACGATATGTTTTCACGTGTGCGCATGCTCACTTACATATGCGATCTCTCTTTTTCTTTACCATTATCGTTAGCTACTACTATTGTTCCATATATTAACATTAAATAACATTACTTAAAACAACCATATTAATTTTACTACAGCTACAACCAAGGTCTTATTTTCTTCAGTTTTATATGTAGAACCAGTCAGTCACTGGTGTAGCATACTGTATGTGGCCAGTTGTCAATTCTCTTTAGTTGTATGGCCATACAAATGTACGTACATGTACAGTAGATGTATCCACTCAGGAATGAGGTAGGACAGAAACTCACAATGCGCTTTCTGTATATATATTGTTGTACAGCGCAGTGCTTAGGAGTGACTAGGTGAGGAGCTGAGAGAGATGTTGCTGGTCCAGTAGCTGAGTGTAGAATGTCCTCCCTGGGCAGGCGTGGCCGTATTTATACAATTTACCAGGATCAGGATTTGGGGTGCGCGTAGCGAGAGGACCAATCACAGCGGCTCAAGCGTAAGGTGTGAAACGCTCTGATCCTGAACTGGAGGTTGATGGTCGAGACTAGGTCGGCGATCGTACCCCTACGTCCTCTGCATGAACGGTTACGAGTTTGATAACGTGGCGCGGATACGTCCGGATACGCCGACCTGCCCCAAGAGACTAAACCTCCTAGTTCTCCAGAAGTTCTTTGAAGCTAATGGGATCGTGGGGGTCACCAAGGTGGAACGTCTAAAGCTCCATGGAGACATCAAGATCACCTTCGTCGAGAAGGGCATGCCCGTACAACTCGCGGAGATCCCAGACATCAACGGCATTCCATTTAAAATGATTGCCTACATGTGGGACAACTTGAAGCTGGGAGTAATCTCCCACGCCGAAATTGCCCACATGGACCAAGCAGAGCTGAGTGAGCTCCTCAAGGGGCAGCTTCAAGTAGTGAAGAAGCTGTCCGACACCACTGCCCTCATCGGACACCACTCCACCTTACCCGGGGAGGCTCAACTGGCGTGGGTAACTGTGCCAGTCAAGCCCTACTGCAGACCGAAACGGTGTTACAAATGCCAGCAGTATGGACACACTGTAAATAACTGTGAGGCGCAGGGGACACCTGCTCCATGTGTGGCAGCCCTGGACACCGCTACACGGTCTGCCCCAACAAAGTAAAAAAATGCGCTGCTTGTGGTGGCCCACACTCCTCCGCCGATCGGACCTGCCCCAAATGGAAGGAGGAATGCAGGGTAGCCAAGGCTCGTCTTGAAAAGAAACTGAGCTACAAAGAGGCCCTCCTTGCTGTACGCTCCCAAGAAAAGAAAAAAACAGCAGAAAAGAAAAAACCAGCAGAAAAGAAAAACCAAGAAAAGAAAACTCAAGAGAAGACGCCCACCACACAGAACCAAGAACACCACGTGGCCCGTGGAGCTGAAGCCCACGTGGTCAACCTCACCGTCTCTGACTTCATCCACACCTATGAGGACTTAACACACGAGGAAGACGAACAACAAGACCCAAACACAAACGAATGGACACTTCAAGAGAGCAAGAAGAGGAGGAGAGTGAGAAGAAAATCGACATCAAGCTAAGAAGACCAAGACAACTCCTCCACACAAGAAACCAACACACTCAATCAAGCCGCCCAAGCACTGTATATCCATTGCCCAACCCAACATGCACCTGACGCTTGACCTGACGCTAGCCTGGCTCTGTCTTGTCCCCTCCCGGCGAGTTGCTGCTGCCTCCATCTTATAATCCCTCACGCAAGCGGTGTTTAGCCACTGCATCTGTTCTCTCCTCCTAAAATTCACTTCAATCCTCCCTTTATTCTTCCCCTGACCCTCCTTCCCCCCTGTCACTAGCAGTTTTGTATATGTTGTATTGTGGCTGTACGCATCACAGTCAGCCAGGACACACCATAGACAGCAGACACGCAGAGCGACGGGGACGACTGAGAACAAACAGACACAGCTGATTGGCTAGTCCTGGGACATCTCCCACCTTCCCACTTACCCTGGAAATCACAAGCACCTGACTACTTCAATTCTCCATAACTGACAAATCTGTTGATTCGATCGACACATTGAGCCTCTCCTACAGTATCTGACCTCCCTTAGGAACCCCGAATACTGCTGAGGGGCTTGGTGTGAAGAGAGAGTCATGAGTGAGTTTTCAGACCTTTTTCTACCACTCTAACCTTTCTCTTGCGTGCCGTGAAAGGACCTATTCCCCTGTCAGTTGACGTACAGGGGAGTATTCGTCTGGAAACGCCCTCTGTCCCCACACCTCGCTAGTGCGTGTTAGTGTGAAGGGTGGAGGGTCAGCACAGCCTGCCAATTCGCCTGGGGACCTCTGTGATAGTGCAGGGCCTCCCCTCCGTGAGGGGCGCAGGAAATCAGGGACATTGTTAGGGGAGATCTCCATAAATCTCCAAATTTGAAATCAGTAAACATGCCATCTATTAAAATTAAAGTGGACTGCACCATCCAACTATGTACAGACCTCGCCTCACTCATTTTTCAGCTGACTTTGATCTTCCAAATCCGTTCCTTCACCAATGACGACATTATCAAATTATTTGTACAGACTGACGAAGACGCCGACCAATTCCACTCCCCAGCAGTGAACAAAAAATTAAAAGACAATGGCTTAACGGTCCTCAGCTCACCTGAATACCGCGCAAAATGCACCCTCATATGCAGAAAAGTCATCCCTCATATCCTTGACAACCCTAACCTATTGAAAGAACTCAACTCACACAATACCATCCTAATGTCATCAGCAGCCCGGATGGGATCTCTCCCCATGCTTAAAATCACCACAGCTACTCAAACAGACGCCATCAAATTAAAATCTAACGGAATAAAATTCGGCAACAACATCATCCCCTCACGTGACATTGAGTTCCAACACTACATACAAGTTCACCAATGCTATAATTGCTACAAATTTGGACACAACACCAACCGTTGCAGTAACACACAAACTTGCTCAAAATGTGCCAATCAAGGCCACTCCTACCGAAACTGCACTGCCTCTGTAACAAAATGCTGCAACTGTAAAGGCCCACACTCTGCCATCAGCAACAAGTGCAAAATCAGACTCGACAACAGCACAACACCACTCCCTCCCCGCCGACCCTCACCTCCCACAGCACCACCTCCCCACCACTCTCTCCCTACTCCCACGACCCTCCCCACCCACACTTGCTGGACCAACAACCTGACCCACCCCCTCCCTCCCCCGACACTGACGCAAAAATCACCACCGTCACATTTTCTTAAACTGGCAATTGATGGTTTGAAGGCGAACGGCCTGTAGTGGAATTCTCCCCTACAAACGCTGTTTGTCGCTGCCTAGCCGACCCCACCTATTCCCCAGTGTATGCCTCGTGGTCTAGGTCAACCAGCGCCGCCATACACCACGGAGCGGGGGTCAACTGCTAAGCCACGCCTACCCCCGCTATTTAAGACCTGACCTCGTGGTGATCTGCCTCTCTCGCTCGCTCTCTACATACAGCCACAGCCAGCAACACCACCTCCTCCGCCGCTGCCCGGCGGGCCTCGCTCCTCCGCCTGCCTGGCGGTCCTCTCTCCTGCTGGCGAGCATGGCGACCCACAAGCTGTCCGTCTCTGAGCGTCCTCACCAACCAGCTCTCTCTACATCACGCTTGTAACCATGCTGCCTTCCCAGCACCAAGCTGCATTGTACATTCAATACAACATGTATACAGAGAGCACATTGTGAGTTTCCTTTCTCCATTCCATCCTGAGTGTGTACCAAGCAATCCTGAACCCCACAGGCCTCCCTACCATACACATTCCTGACTCCTTCAGAACCGGTCCCGACCTCATCTTCCCCACTGCCCCCATCTCCGACCGGACCAACATGCCCCACCCCCCGGAGAATCCACTGCAATCTCCCTCTGCCCCTCCACTTCTGCCATGCCCACACCTGACTTATCTCACCAATCTACCACTACCTCACCCCCCAGAGTAATCAGCCCAAAACCACCCGGCCCCTCCACCTCGACCTTGCCTACACCTGACTTCTCCCACACGACTACGATGAACTCCCGGACCACAAACACCCAAACCAAACCCAATCCTCCCCTAACTCCTCAGACTCCCAAGAATAAAATGGCAGCCCATCCCCCAACAGAACTAGTGGTCAAGACCCCTAGACCAAAGAGGAAGAACACCTCCCCCCTTTCTCCCTATACACCTGACAGCAAAAGAATTATACAATACACACATCCAACTAAATCTATAATCAAAGTAAATCTATTCGGCACTACCCCAAATGAAACAGGAAACAACCCCGACACGAACCTAGCACACTCCCCTCAACCTCCCGACTCCCCCACACACAGTCACGTAACTGCCCATCCCTCACTTGCATACACAACACTCAGACCACCACGCGCACAGTCACTCGACAATTTAGACCTCATCCCTGCACCCCAGAATTTCAATCTCATATAAGTGCTAAACAGACAAAACACTCCCCTCCCACTTCCCTTATATTAATAACTTCCTTATAACCACACCCAACAACTCCCCCCAAATTAAACCTAACCTCTCCTCAACCCTCACCCAACTATTCCTACCCAACCTAACCAAATCAACCTCTTCTCAGCCCACACCCAACGATTCACACCTAACCTAACCCAATCAACCAACCTAACCTAACTTGACTTTAACCTAACCTCTCCTCAACCCCACACCCAATGATTCCCACCCAACCTAACCCAATCAACCTAACCTAACCTTACCTGACTTACCCAACTTCCCTCCTCCCTCCCCCCCTCACTCCAAAACCCACGCCCCCAACTCAAACTCAAGACCACTCCAACAAAAAAAAAAAAAAAAAAAAAAAAATCTAACCCACTCTACCTGCACTAACACTCCCCCCTCCCTAAAAAAGAAAGAAAAGATCCTAACAATCCCCCCAAAATAAACACTTAACACACCCAGCCGTTACTAGCAATCCCACACAAAATAAAAAATAACCATTCTACCATTAACTAACCACACCCTATCACTCCTCCCAAAACAAATACCTAACTTACCCATCCCATACTAACTCAGATGACGTGTACGTCTTCCTTAGCCAATAAGGTCGGGGAGAGGTGCACAGTACCTGTACGCAAGCCCTCAAGAATGTTACCAACACTGTTTTATGGGCACCTCCCTTAGCCAATAAGGTCGGAGAGGTGTACCTAATAAAGAATGGTACCAACATACAGATGACATGAACACCTCCCTTAGCCAATAAGGTCGGGGAGGGGTGCATTGTACCTGTACACAAACCCTCTCCCTCAAGAATGGGACCAGGAACTCACAATACCTGCAAAAGCCTACCACGCAATTGCAGAAGTCCTTTACAAGCCAAAGGAAAGAAAGAATGCAATAATTAACCCAACTCTGCCAACCACTAACAAAACCTACAATCCTCCCAAAAGAAAAACTTAACCCACCCAACCTTACTCACAATCCCTCTTAAAAATCAACACCTACAATCATCCCAAAACAAAAACTTAATATACCCGACCTTTCTAACAAGCCCCTTCGACCCTCAAAAAAAAAAAAAAAACATGACTCAATACAACTATTCATTAGCAACACAAATCATATCATTCCCAAGAAATCCTACCATACTATAAATTAACCCAACAACCTCCAAAGCCCCCCTCCCCTCCCCTCCCCTCTCCTCTCCTCTCGACAACCGAACCATACCTGACCTTATAACAATTATCCTAACCCTCCCCCTCTCCCCTGACTACATTTCCACGCAAACACATACACACTCACACAACAACCCCCCTTAATCAATTCTAATTCACCTTAAATCAACAAACAACCGCCACCCCCGCCAATCCCCAAACACAAACTCCCCCCCCCTCCCACAACCAATCTCCAAACACAACACCCCCCCCCCCCGCCAGACAAAGCCTCTCATAACACCACAACTCTCCAAAACCAAATCAAACATACCCAACTTCTATAACAGCCACTGTCAACAGAATCTACCTAACTCAAGACTGAAACCAAACAACCTATATCTCACTCTCATCTCCGTTCACAATTTGACAAAGCTCAAATCTGTCTCCTGCTATTACTAAATAACTCTCCTACGATACACTCATCCTTCCTTACTACGAATACTTTGACTCTTCAAGCTCAAAGATTCAAAACTCTTCCTCCAACTCTCTCCATTTCTCTCTGACATAGCTAAAAGACCCACAACTCTCAGAACCAAATCAAACATACCCAACGTCTGTGACATCCAATTCTCAATAAAATCGACCTAACTCAAGACTGAAACCTCCCAACCTATATCTCATTCTCGTCTCCGTTCACAATTTGACAAAGCTCAAATCTGTCTGTTGCTATTACTAAAAACTCTCCTACGACACGCTCATCCTTCCTTACTATGAATACTTTGACATTTCAAGCTCAAAGATTCAAAAACCCTTCCTCCAACTCGCTCCGTTCCTCTTTGACATAGCTCAAAGACTTTACCTTCATCTTTCTCCAAACAACCCTACGACTAGCTAAATTTCCATATTTTCACCTTCTCTGTTTACTTTGATCGTGTGTTGCCTGTGCGTCCGTCCACCTGCGCTTCTCGGCTTGCGCCACCGCCGTGGCGGGGCGGTTCTTCCTCGGCTTTGCCAACACTGCCTAAGCTAAGACGACAACTAGAGCACCCGCGTTGGCCCTTTGCTTGCCCGGACCTGCTCCCGCCCCCACTCTGCCTCGTCCTGATTTATGATAGTTGCACCCTCAGGGCATAATGCCTTCCTCCTCACGCAAGCGGTGTTTAGCCACTGCACCTGTTCTCTCCTTCTAAAATTCACTTCTATCCTCCCTTTATCCTTCCTCTGAACCTCCTTCCCCCCTGTCACTAGCATTTTTGTATTGTATTGCTGTACGCTGATTGGCTGGTTGGCGTGCGGCCGGAGCTCAGTTGGAAGTTGTAGGGGAGAGGAGCCACTACACTGGTTTTGTAATCAACGAATACAATGCTGTGTCATTTCCTCGTGTGTTTTAATATTCTACGTATTATTAAAGAATTGTATTGTTCATTTTGCACACATAAACATTAATTCAATAAAAGACACTCAGTCATAAACAATAATGAATCTTTTGTACATAAGAGAAATGACTCTGTTTACACGATTATGCACGTCGTCTGCACGTTGGCTGGCCGTTCAAACCCGTCGAAATTCAAGTTTCCGCCGTCAAAATTTTTATTTATTTATTTTTTGTGTGTTCCAATAAAATACGTTAAGAATTAAAAACTCGCGAAATTTGAGAAGCTACTATACGACATTTAACCCTTCAATATGTCTTCAAAGAGACCATGCTGCAGAGAAAGTGGTGCTAGTGCTTCCAGGCATAAGCACAAGTCACTATCTATCAAGGAAAAGGGTGAATTTCCATGGTCCGGCACCGGTCAGGTCCCGAGGTTGCCGGACTAAAGAGGTACAACCTGTAATTGTATCCCTGATGGACATGTTATAGACTTGATTTGTTCAAAGTTCTATAATGATTTTCTGCAATTTTAGTTTGAATGGTTTGTTAATGCAGCACTTGTTAGACAACATGTCCTCTCACCTGCTAGACCTAATGAAATGTGTACCACGCCCCATTGATGTTACCCAAGTGATTTTCTTCCCACCAAATGATTGTCTGTAAATTCAGTATTGAGATTATAGATTCTTACAAAGTTATAAATATTATATACTCGCCTTCCATTTATTCTCAATAAGAGTCTTGTAGGGGTATCGAGATATTAATGTTGTCTAGCACTCAGGATGGAAGGAAACTCTAATGTTGTTTTCTTATATAATATAAGTTATATGATTTACAGTCTGGTGCTGGAGGTGCCGTGTGGTGAGGAGCTGCTCAGTAAAGACGTTCGGTGAGTACCGTGTTGAAGGAGGTAGATGTGCAGGAGCTTCGTTAGAGAAGATGTTGCCTGTTGCTGGCCTCCTGGTTGAATGAATGCTCACAGCGTGGAGCTTGCTGGAGGAGGTGTTGCGTGTTCAGGAAGATGGGCCAGAATGAGAGTTGGTTGGTGAGGAAGCTCAGAGAAGGACAGCTGGTGGGTCGCCATGCTCGCTGGCGGGAGCGAGGACCGCCAGGCAGGCGAGGAGAAGCGAAGGCAGCCAGGCAGCGGCGGAGGAGGAGGTGTTGCTTGTTCAAGAAGAATGGTCAGAATGAATCTCAATGGAGAGACAGAGCTTATATACCCAGCAGCAGCCGCCAGTCCTCTATGAATCATGTTGGAAAAACCCAGAAAGTCGCCGGTGACTAGTTTCGTTGCTAAGATACGGTAACATCTGGTTGGTTGCTAGTGAAAGCGGTAGCAGGTGGTGGCTGTGGCTACGCAGTTGTAGGCAGTTGTATGGGAGACGTCCACTACAGTCTTTTCTCAAGTGTAAATGAGAGGAAAAATGAGGATGGGGGAGAAAGGGAAATTGGGGTGAAGGAAGAGTCAGGTAGTAGGTAGTAGGCAGCTACCAAACAGGGAGGTACTACCGCCTGGGAAGATATTGCAAGCATAATTTGTTGTCTAATGGTAGACCCTGCTGCCATATGGCATCATGAAAATTGTGACCAAGTCCCAGGTTGCTGATCTGACTTTCTGACTCATTTACTTACAATTGAAGGGTCTTAATTGTTTCTCTTACTTTGACAACACAACATACATATATTGTTTCTCACTTTTGATCTTTTTTTTTACCTTATTATTATTATTTTTATTATTATTATTATTATTATTATTATTATTATTTATTATTTATTATTATTAATTATTATTATTATTATTATTATTATTATTATTAATTATTATTATAATTATATTTATAATTATAATTATAATTATAATTATTATTATTATTATTGTTATTGTTTTTATTATTATTCTTATTCTTATTCTTATCAATTTTTATTTTTATTATTTTTATTGTTATTGTTATTATTATTATTTTTATTATTATTATTATTATTATTATTATTATTAATTATTATTATTATTATTAATTATTATTATTATTATTATTATTATTATTATTATATAATCATCATCATTATTATTATTATTATTATTAATATTATTATTATTATTAATTATTATTATTATTATTATTATTATTATTATTATTAATATTATTATTATTATTAATTATTATTATTATTATTATTATTATTATTATTATTATTATTATTATTAATTATTATTATTATTATTATTATTATTATTATATTTTCTCCCCCTGGCCCCGATGTGGGTCAGTGACCTGTGCCTGGGTGGGCTAATCCCCGTTAAAAAAAAAAAAAAAACAATCAAGAAACATAATACAGAACTAATGAATAACCAATGATTTGATGATTAAATAAGGTATCGGAAGAAAAAAAATTTACTAATTTTATTATTTTGAGAAAATTTATTATGAGAAAAAAAGAGGGGTACATTTTGAAATATTCAACAATACTAAACGGTCCTTCTTAAATAAAATTTGCCGTACATTTTTTTTTCCGAGGTGTGAACAGTGCTGCGGAATCAACCCTATCGATCTTGTGATATTTGACTATCTTGTTCTCTCAACTGAACCTCTATCTCTTCCATCAGCTCAAGGAGACCAGTATCGGGGATCTCCAAATTATCCCCATACGCATACTCAACAAGTGGATCGACCCATCCCAATATTACCCGGTCCACTTCAGGGGCCTCCACCCGCTCCTCTTCACGGACCTCCATCTGCTCCTCTTCACGGACCTCCATCTGCTCCTCTTCACGGACCTCCATCAGCTCATCTTCACAGTCCTCCACCTTCTTGGTCGATGTCTTGTCTTCCTCACTGTCATCAAACACAGACTCTTCATTGTCATCACTCTCACAGTCTTCAATCGCTTTTAACACTTCTTCATAAAGCCGAGCTGACTCACCTTCATCACCCTCAGCTGACTCACCTTCATCACCCTCAGCTGACTTATCTTTATCACCCTCAGCTGACTCACCTTCATCACCCTCAGCTGACTTACCTTCATCACCCTCAGCTGACTCACCTTCATCACCCTCAGCTGACTTATCTTCATCACCCTCAGCTGACTCACCTTCATCACCCTCAGCTGACTCACCTTCATCACCCTCAGCTGACTCACCTTCATCACCCTCAGCTGACTTATCTTCATGACCCTCAGCTGACTCACCTTCATCACCCTCAGCTGACTCGCCTTCATGACCCTCAGCTGACTCACCTTCATCACCCTCAGCTGACTCACCTTCATCACCCTCAGTTGACTCACCTTCATCACCCTCAGCTGACTCACCTTCATCACCCTCAGCTGACTCACCTTCATCACCCTCAGCTGACTCACCTTCATCACCCTCAGCTGACTCACCTTCATCACCCTCAGCTGACTCACCTTCATCACCCTCAGTTGACTCACCTTCATCACCCTCAGCTGACTCACCTTCATCACCCTCAGCTGACTCACCTTCATCACCCTCATCTGACTCACCTTCATCACCCTCATCTGACTCACCTTCACCCTCAGCTGACTCACCTTCATCACCCTCATCTGACTCACCTTCATCACCCTCATCTGACTCACCTTCACCCTCAGCTGACTCACCTTCATCACCCTCATCTGACTCACCTTCATCACCCTCATCTGACTCACCTTCACCCTCAGCTGACTCACCTTCATCACCCTCATCTGACTCGCCTTCATCACCCTCAGCTGACTCACCTTCATCACCCTCAGCTGACTCACCTTCATCACCCTCAGCTGACTCACCTTCATCACCCTCAGTTGACTCACCTTCATCACCCTCATCTGACTCACCTTCATCACCCTCATCTGACTCACCTTCATCACCCTCATCTGACTCACCTTCATCACCCTCAGCTGACTCACCTTCATCACCCTCATCTGACTCACCTTCACCCTCAGCTGACTCACCTTCATCACCCTCAGCTGACTCACCTTCATCACCCTCAGCTGACTCACCTTCCTCACTCTCATCTGACTCACTCAACTCGAGGTCGTGTAGTACCTCCTGATGAGACTACTCCATCACCCCTGTGCCATCTTGACATGGCCGTTTCGAGGACACCACCTCCTCGCCTTCATCTGAGAGGTCACCAGTCCTCTTCCTCTTTAGGGAGGGTGATGAGGGTAAGTCAGCTAATGAGTTGCCTTCATCACCCTCATCTGACTCACCTTCCTCACTCTCATCTGACTCACTCAACTCGAGGTCGTGTAGTACCTCCTGATGAGACTACTCCATCACCCCTGTGCCATCTTGACATGGCCGTTTCGAGGACACCACCTCCTCGCCTTCATCTGAGAGGTCACCAGTCCTCTTCCTCTTTAGGGAGGGTGATGAGGGTAAGTCAGCTAATGAGTTGCCTTCATCACCCTCATCTGACTCACCTTCATCACCCTCAGCTGACTCACCTTCCTCACTCTCATCTGACTCACTCAACTCGAGGTCGTGTAGTACCTCCTGATGAGACTACTCCATCACCCCTGTGCCATCTTGACATGGCCGTTTCGAGGACACCACCTCTTCGCCTTCACCTGAGAGGTCTTCAGTCCACTTCCTCTTTAGGGAGCTAGAAATAGCATCAGTCATTTTGTATATACCAGAATGTGTTTGAAATCAGTTGGTATACAACTTCTAATTTTAGGAAAAGCTACAATAACATGGTTGGAATTTTGTCAATAGGAAAACTTGTATAGTGTGGACATGGGAGGTGATGTATGGATAATGGGGATGATCTGTAGATAATGTATTTGTAGTGAAGATGTCAACAGTGTGTGGATAGTGAGGATGTTGTTAATGTGAGGATAGTGAGATGTGATGTGTGGATAGTGAAGATGTTGATAGTGTGTGGATAGTGAAGATGTTAATAGTGTGTGGATAGTGAAGATGTTGGTAGTGTGTGGATAGTATAGATAATAGTGTGTGGAACAGTGAAGATATTGTTAATGTGTGAATAGTGATGATGATAGTGAAGATGTTCATAATGTGTGAATAGTGATGATGATAGTGTGAGGGTAGTGAAGATGTTGGTAGTGTGTGGATAGTATAGATAATAGTGTGTGGAACAGTGAAGATATTGTTAATGTGTGAATAGTGATGATGATAGTGAAGATGTTGATAGTGTGTGGATAGTGAAGATGTTAATAGTGTGTGGAACAGTGAAGATATTGTTAATGTGTGAATAGTGATGATGATAGTGAAGATGTTGATAGTGTGTGGATAGTGAAGATGTTAATAGTGTGTGGATAGTGAAGATGTTAATAGTGTGTGGATAGTGAAGATGTTAATAGTGTGTGGAACAGTGAAGATATTGTTAATGTGTGAATAGTGATGATGATAGTGAAGATGTTAATAGTGTGTGGATAGTGAAGATGTTAATAGTGTGTGGATAGTGAAGATGTTAATAGTGTGTGGATAGTGAAGATGTTAATAGTGTGTGGAACAGTGAAGATATTGTTAATGTGTGAATAGTGATGATGATAGTGAAGATGTTGATAGTGTGTGGATAGTGAAGATGTTAATAGTGTGTGGAACAGTGAAGATATTGTTAATGTGTGAATAGTGATAATGATAGTGAAGATGTTGATAGTGTGTGAATAGTGAAGATGTTAATAGTGTGTGGATAGTGAAGATGTTAATAGTGTGTGGATAGTGAAGATGTTAATAGTGTGTGGAACAGTGAAGATATTGTTAATGTGTGAATAATGATGATGATAGTGAAGATGTTAATAGTGTGTGGATAGTGAAGATGTTAATAGTGTGTGGAACAGTGAAGATATTGTTAATGTGTGAATAGTGATGATGATAGTGAAGATGTTGATAGTGTGTGGATAGTGAAGATGTTAATAGTGTATGGATAGTGAAGATGTTAATAGTGTGTGGACAGGAGAGATAATAGTGTGTGGAACAGTAAAGATACTTATTATATGTGAATAGTGACGATGATTTTGTGAGGATAGTGAAGATGTTGATATGGTTTGGATAGTGATGGTGTTGATCATGGAGGTATAAAGGGTGGAAGCGGTATACCGCACACTGCCTGAAGCCAGTTCTCCCCCGTGTCGGCCACTTTTGTATAGGCTGGTTCACGCGCCAGGAGGCTGAGTGACCCTCATTGACACTGGTTTGTACTGTTTACATATCATTCCTCCACTTTTCGTAAGTGGCGGCCGTTCTTTCTAAATGTGTTTATTTAATTTGGCCTTTGTGCATTTGTGCAAGTAATTTATATTTTATAATGACTACATGTGAAGACTTCTGGAAGTTCACTTGTGTTTGTGTAGTTTATGAATTAATGATTGTTTGTGATCTACGGAAGTGGAGAATCCGTAGAGTTTCGCGATGGCGATGACGTCTTTCCCTGGAGGGATGACGTCACTTCTTGAGGAAATCCACCTGGGGGGGCTGACCTCTTTGCATCGATTAACCTGGGGGCTGACCTTCTTGCACGATCAGCCTAGGGGCTGACCTGTGGCTGTCCTCTGCCTTGCTGAGATCAGCCTGGGGCTGATCTCTGTTGCGCACCGACGGGACTTGATTGTTTAAGCAAGATATTATTTGCTGGTCTGGAACCACTTTGACAACCTTCCTAAACTCCGGTGATGTAGTGTTAGCTTGTAGTGATCTCTCAGGCTACCCCCTGCCAACATACCTGCCTTCATCTCTTCCATTGCTGAATGGTTTCAGGGTTACACTGTCACCACCGCAGACCAGCTCTACCTTGATCTGTCCAAACAATGCACTGACCTCCGCCCTGTCCCAAAACACCGCCGCCCTAACCGCCAGCCCAGGAGTCAGTGGAACGTTAACCGTGACCCTCATGTTAAGTCTATACGAGTATGGCACCGAATAGCAGTCGACCAGTGGAAGAAATCTCCCAGCTCCCCTGACTCTCTACGCTTCCTGATGCGCACAAATAAAGAGCTCCAATCTGCCATCACTCTCGCATGAGAGAAGCAGTGGTTTGATTTTGCTTCTTCTATTGACCAGTCTACATCTACAGGTGATATATGGCGCACCATTAACCGTGCCTGGGGCACCAACGCCAGACCCGCGCTCCACTCCAGACCAGCTGCCCGAGCTGAGGCGCTCTCCCAGATGTGGCAGGAGGCCGCCTCCATTGATGCGCTACCACCCGCTGTACGAGACCTCACCCTCGCACTGCAACCACAACGCCGACAGCGCATCTTCGAGTACCAAGACCTATTTGCAGACACTGACGTGCCTTTCACACAGTGTGAACTACTAAATGCTGTTAAGCGTGGTCGGTCCACCGCCCCAGGCGATGACGGCGTCACATATGATGTGTTAAATGCCCTTATTGCCACCCCTGGTAACCCCCTCCTCTGTCTATTTAACCTCTCTTTTGATACTGGTCAGCTGCCTCACTCATGGAAGACTGCCACCACCATCCCAGTCCCTAAACCAGGCAGACAAGATGAATATCGTCCAATATCCCTCATCTCCTGCTTCTCAAAGATGATGGAGCGCATGATACTCCACCGCCTCCACTGGAAAATTGAAGCCCACCTGCACTCTGACCTCTATGGTTTTCGCCCCGGAAAGAGTACTGCTCACTGCATCGCTCACTACATGGCACACACCTCCGCCAAAACCTCCCTCTTCGTCGACTTCAAAGGTGCTTTTGATAAAGCCAACAGTGAAGTGATCCTTGAGGGCCTCACTCACATGGATGTGAAGGGCAAACTCCTCACGTGGATTGCTGACTACCTCTCCCATCGACAGGCCCGTGTCCGTTTTCAGGGCCACTACTCTAAGATCAGGGACCTTGATCTTGGCACGCCTCAGGGAGGTGTACTCAGCCCTACACTCTTCAATGTTCTCATGAACTCCATCTGCCGTCTCAACGTCATCTTTGCTGAGCGAGCCCTAGACGGTCACATCATAAGCTACGCTGATGATATCCTCCTCCAAATTACTACAGTGCAACATGAACAACCTATACTCTCCACGTTCGCCCGGACCTGTCAAACACTCGGGCTAGTCATCTCACACACTAAAACCAAGTTCATCTCACGCTTCCGGCGTCAGACACCACTGATTCTGCAAGGACAAGACATCGATCAAGTACGCACCTACAGGTACCTTGGTCTACCTGTGCGAGCCACTACCAGAGCCACGACCTCCGCTGTCGCCGCCCACGTCATCTCCCAGTGCCGCCAACGAATGAGGCCCCTCCAGTCCCTCACTCACGGCCTCAAAGGAGCCTCTGTCAGGGTCCTACGTCTCATGTACATTGCCATCGTCAGAGCTGTCATAGATTATGCCTCTCCTGTCCTTGTAGTTGCCTCCCAGCGCGAGAAACAAAGCATAGAGAAAATCCAAAACAGAGCGATGAGACTCATCCTCGGCTGCCCTATGACCACCAGAATAGAAGTCATTCAGCGCGAACTAATCCTGCTTCCCGTCTGCAATCGAATTACTGCTCTCAATGTCATCCTTGGTGTTAAACTTCTTCGCAGTGAGCAACCGACTCCCCTGTCGCGCTCACTGAACTCACATCTTAACACCCTCCTGCGCCGGCCTGTCCCCATTACTTTCCCCCCTCCCTCTCAACTCTGGCCCGTCCACACTGCTGCTGACATCCTGCGTTATCACCTCTACACCTCCTCGACCTCTCTCCCTCCCGAGTACACTCATCCGCCTCTACCGCCGTGGACCTCCCCGTGTGTTGATGTTGTCGTCCACACCTTCCCTGGTCGTAAATCCACCCAACTGAGGTATATGCTCAAACTTAACTGCCTTGAGCAGATTAATGATGTCGCTTCCTCTCTAAAGACCTCCCACCCTCCTATCCTCGTCTACTGTGATGGGTCTGTTACCACGCTGGGCAGCGCTGGGGCAGCTGTGTGGATTCCTGAGCGCCAGGCCTGCAGGAAAATCAGGGTCCACGACTGGGCCTCCTCCACTGATGCTGAAAGCATAGCCATCCTCGCGGGCATTCATGAGGGGGCGACCTATGCTCGCACTGAACGCCGGAACCTCCTTATAATCAGTGACAGCACTTCTGCGCTAGCTAGGCTCAAATTACCCTCCCCCTCCTCCCCTGCCGCCCAACACACCCTAGCCGCCGTTGCCGGGCTAGAACAAACTGATGACATCCGTGTCAAGTTTCTTTGGATCCCGTCACATATAGGAATAACTGCCTGTGACACTGTGGATCGGCTTGCCAAAGAAGCTACACAAGAAGAAGATACTGAAGTCACTCTCGCCCTCTCCCTGAATCAGCTCAAATCTCGCATACACGCCACATAACGAGAGGCATTCAACGAAAATTGGACACACCTGAAACAACGGGGTAGCGTCACACTATGCCACTATGACGCTGTAACCGGTGACGACAACCGCCACTACAAAGAATATCAATCCCTGACTCGATCTCAACAGCTTATATACATGAGACTGCGCCTAGGGTACAGGTACCTATGGGAGTACATTGGCAACCCTGAGCCTCACCGCACTGTTTGTAAACTTTGTGGCCAACCCCACTCTCACACCCTCTCTCACTACATCCTCACTTGCCCTAAGACCTCCTCCTACAGGTCCCCAGCCGTTACCAACACCTCTTCCCTCCCAGACCAGATATCCCTCCTCCTAGTCACAGGCCTGGCATTTGACATTATTAGGGACCTGCCACTCTTTGCCATAAACAGATAAAATGTACCGGGAACTTTCTCCCCACACACTCATCATTCTCTCACTTTATGTAACTTGACAGAACCTATGACCCTTCAGGCTTTTACGCCCTTAATGTACGAGTCATAAAGGCAAGTATGAACTTTTCATACTTCCCTGTTGGGCGCTGTAAACGCTTCTGCGCTTCACCTTGCACAGGATGTAAGGGGGTGCCCAATAAACTAGCCCCCTCGGGGGCAGATCTGAATCTGAATCTTGTAGTGATCTCAGCCCACACTCGGGTAGGCCTGGCTGCTCTCGGCTCCGGTCGGGGTAACCTTCAGTTGGGTGTGTCCTGACAGTTTGACTGCTAAGTTGGCAATCTTTTATATTTTTTTTTTACCACTGTGACTCTGTGTATACGTTTGCAAGTGTTTCTAGCCACTATCCACTTATCTTTCTTGTAAATGCTTGTTGTTGATGATTCACTTAATGTGCCACTTAACACTAGAATCGCTTGTTTTATTTGTTTCTGTGTGTCTGGCTGATTATCTTAATCATCCCACCGCTGGCACCAAATATAATAGCTCTTTTGGTATTACATTAATTGTTTTAAATAAGTTCTGGAATTCTTAAGTAGCTAGGCAGAAGTAAACGCTTTGCTGTTTTAATCTTTATTGTAGAGAAATATAGTTTCACAGGTACTTAGTTCGGTTGAGAATATATTAAACCTTCTCTACCAGGGGAAGTGTCTTGAGTGCACTTATATCTTTTACACATGAGAACGCTAGTTGAGGTGTTCACTGGGTAACTAGTGATAAGAGTCTGATCTCTGTGCCCGTGAGAAGAGGAGCCGGCCGGTAGGCTGCTGTGCTTAGTGGCTTGACCTCGCCTGACTCCTGATGAAGTGATAGACTCGGCATGTATAACATAAACAAGTACTGAGTCATTGTTGAATAACTTAGTGAATAATTTGGTATTATACATTTGGGTGAATATTTATATAATGCAAATGGTGCTGTTACAAGCCGATAAAGTAATATTTAGATTGTTCAACTCATATGTAAGACCCCATTTGGAATATTGTATTCACACAAAATAACCACATGGTATACAGAATATTAATTTGCTATAATCTATATGGAGGAATAATGAAGAATAACAAGAACTGTGTTCGCCCTGTGTTACAGCTATTCCACCTTCCAAATTATTATTTATATCACCACAATGCTTTCACATTCTAGCCTAACGAAGGATAAAATACGTGTAAGTAATGTGCACATCTTGATATAAATGATCTATTGCATGGTTCTCTAGGACAATCGACCTTTCATCCTGTCTCCTCCATCAACACTGCCCAAACACCTGTTATCCCATGCCATCCCAAGCCACAGAGCGGCCATTTTTTTGGTC